>PVKV010011960.1:0-67925 GCA_004027835.1 Alouatta palliata
TGTTGACCTTTTCGAAAAACCAGCTCCTGGATTTATTGATTTTTTGAAGGGTTTTTCGTGTCTCTATCTCCTTCAGTTCTGCTCTGATCTTAGTTATTTCTTGTCTTCTGCTAGGTTTTGAGTTTTTTTGATCTTGCTCCTCTAGCTCTTTCAATTTTGACGATAGGGTGTCAATTTTAGATCTCTGCTTGCTTCTCATAAGTTATTTTCATTTGAGATACTCAATAACTAAAGGAATAGTTCCCGCCACCCCACTTCCTTCTCTTTGAAAAAAGAAATGTAAGAACTCTTTTAATTTGAACAGCACAGAGAACACTGCCCTCCCTTCTCACATCTTAGATGATAGCAAGAGAGTTCTCTTAAATAGAATGTTCTATTTATGAATCCTAAAAATTCAAATACATCATTGCAGAACTATAATAGCATGTTTTCCAAATATTCGAATAAATTTACACTGTAACATTCCAAGGCTGGAGCACCTATCACTTTGCTGTCAGCCTAAAATGACTTTGTTTATGCCATGACTGATTTTGTTTTTGACCCATAATTTATTTAGAATGTATTATTTTAAAATTTACTCACATGTGTAAATGTTTAATCTTTATTTTCGTTACAGATTTCTAATAATTTTATTGTGGTCAGACACTAGAGTTTATATGAAACCAATCATTCAGCATTCCTTGAGGCTTAAATTGTCTAGCACACTGTCAGTTTTCGCAAATGTTACATGAGAGCCTGGGAAGAATGTCTTTTCCCCAGTTGTCAGGGAGGGGAGAGCTCTCTGTGTATCTATTAAGTTCAGCCTATTATGTTATTAAGATACTTTCTATCATTACTAATATTTTGAATGTTTCAGTTATCAATAACTGAGCAAGTTATGTTAAAATACAACATTGTGAACACGTATCTGACAGTTTCTCTTTGTAGTGCTTTCTGTATTTTGATTCTATTTTAGTAGATGCATGCTCATTTAGAATTATTTTCTTCTTTGTGAATTGAATTATTATGTAATGGCTTTATCTCTAATAATGCTTTTTTAACTTAAGATATATTTTTATCATATTAATATGGCTACCCCAAATTTCTTCTGGTTATTATTTGCCTGGCAGCTTTGTGAAAAATTATTTTACTTTCAATCTTTCAGTGCTCTCATGTTTTAGGTGTATTTCTTGTAACAATGTCTAGCTAGATTTTGTTTTTTAGTAAGTGAGTTTAGTCCATCTATATTTACTGTGATTATGAATGATGGTGAGTAGTTAAGTCACAATTAAAATAATCCTTTTCGAAATGGAAAGCTTTAACATTATATTAAACCAACAACTGCACTCAGGATCCTGCCCAGGGTGAACTGAGCAGGAGGGAAGTACCATTGACAGAAAGAGGCCTTCAAGGCACATGCCTCATCTGGGCACGCTACATACTATGGGCGCGTCTACCAGTGCACCTGCCTGCCTCTGCAGAGAGAGCTGTTCTGTCTTTGCCCACCTGATTCAGAGACAGCCAACTGAAACATTACACATGGAGAATTTTAAACCTCTATCTGTAAGATGTAACATTAATGAAGATTTCCCATGCTTGTTAGCACCAAATAATTGTTGAAATAACAATCTTAAAGGTAAAATACATTGTACCGTTCTATTCCTGCAGTGACTCGTACATATTTGATGTGCAGAGATTTCTTACATTCCATAAAATCATTTTCAGGGTTCTGTGTCTGTGTTTTCCTAAGGCTTTCTGGTAAACTAGGTTTTCATGATTATTTCTAAGAAATTACATGTTTTTCACTCCCACTGTGTCATTAGCCTCCTGGTGTCTTCCCCCCCCCCACAAATTCATCCAGAGAAGTTTAAAAAAACTAAAATAATATCTTAACCGAGATAGAACTACAAAATTGTTTGACGCTTCCAGTTTAACAGAAATAGGACTGCTGTGGAATTCACCTCTGGGAAAGCAACAATAATGTGCGTGATAGTGAAATAATAGCTGTCATGCTAAGGTGTATGTGTGTGTGTGTGTGTGTGTGTGTGTATGCATGCATGGATGTGTATGTATGAAATCCCCACTTAAATATAAGAAACCCAAGACAAAGAAAATTTAAGTATTTTATTCCCTTCCAATGCTGTAACAAAATATTTCAGACTGACTAATTTATAAACAACAGAAATTTTATGGTGAATGACTTTTACCTCATTAAAAAAAAAAGAATTAAAAAATATATGTATACAAAGAAGTGACCAGGGGAATAGGCCATATGAAAGTCACTGATACCATTGCAAGAGTAGTTTCAAGGAAAAGTGTGGACCAAGACTCAAAAGTGGATTGCAAAAGAGTGTGCAGTAAAAAAGCAACAAACATAACTCAATAAATTTTGTTGGGAATAGAGATCAAAGTGATGGGTTGAGGAGGGGTCAGCCTTGGGGAATGTCGAGGTTAAAGGTGGTTTTATTGTTTAGGACAAGATACATAGCAGGTCATGTGTGTGCCCTGACAGGAATGATCCAGTAGACATACAAAGTGATTGTGAGGTAAAGAAAGATGACTGAAGGAGGGAATGTCACTGGGATGGTGACAGAGACCAGGATCCAGATCACTCAGGTAAAGTTTTGTCTTTGATAGGAGGAAGAAGAATCCCTTAATTAGTCACAGAAAAGGAGGCCAAGTTTATAATTGCTGATCCAAATAAGTAAGCAGTTTGAGTACTGGGGAAATGGAATGTTTAAGTGATTGTTTCTGTTTTTCATTTGAGAAAATGGGTGAAGTCGTTGGCTGAGAACTAGGGTGAGGGATTGGCAAATTTAAGAAAAGGAAAACATGTGATATCCAAAAGATTATTGCTAAGGCCAATGTTGAGGAGCTTTTTCCTTTTTTAAATTTTTTTAAATTTTACTTCAAGTTTGGGGATACATGTGCAGATCTTACAGGATTGTTACATAGGTATACACATGCCATAGTGGTTTGCTGCCTCCATCTCCCTGTCACCTACATTAGGTATTTTTCCTTATGTTATCCCTCCCCAACCTCCCCACCCCTACTATGCCTCACATAGCCCCCCACCCCCCAACAGACCCCAGAGTGTGATGCTCCCCTCCCTGTGTCCATGTGTTCTCACTGTTCAACACCTACTTATGAGTGAGAACATGTGGTGCTTGGCTTTCTGTTCCTCTGTCAGTTTGCTGAGAATGATGGTTTCCAGCTTCATCTATGTCCCTGTAAAGGACATGAACTCATCCTTTGTCATGGCTGCATAGTATTCCATGGTGTATATGTGCCACCTTTTCTTTATCCAGTCTATCACTGATGGGCATTTGGGTTGGTTCTAAGTCTTTGCCATTGTAAACAGTGCTGCAGTGAATATACATGTGCATATGTCTTTATAATAGAATGATTTATAATCCTTTGGGTATATACCCAGTAATGAGATTGCTGCGTCAAATAGTATTTCTATTTCTAGATCCTTGAGGAATTGCCACACTGTCTTCCACAATGGTTGAATTAATTTACACTACCACCAACAGTGTTCCTGTTTCTACACATCCTCTCCAGCATCTGTTGTCTCCAGATTTTTTTTGTTTTATTTTTTTTAATTTTATTTTAGGTTCTGGAGTACATGTGCAGATCATGCAGGATTGTTCCATAGGTACATACATGGAAAGGTGGTTTGCTGCCTCCATCCCCCTGTCACCTATATCTTGCAATTCTCCCTATGTTATCCCTCCCTAACCTCCCCACCCGTCCCTCCCCAACCCCCACCAACAGACCCCAGTGTGTGACGCTCCCCTCCCTGTGTCCATGTGTTCTCATTGTTCAACACCTACCTATGAATGAGATCATGCGGTGTTTGATTTTCTGTTCTTGTGTCTGTTTGCTGAGAATGATGGTTTCCAGATTCATCCATGTCCCTACTAAGGACACGAACTCATCGTTTTTTATGGCTGCATAGTATTCCATGGTGTATATGTGCCACATTTTTTTTGTCCAGTCTATCATTGATGGGCATTTGGGTTGTTTCCAGATCTTTGCTATTGTAAACAATGCCACAATGAACATATGCGTGCATGTGTCTTTATAATAGAACGATTTATAATCCTTTGGGTGTATACCCGGTTAATGGGATTGCTGGGTCACATGGAATTTCTATTTCTAGATCCTTGAGGAATTGCCACACTGTCTTCCACAATGGTTGAACTAATTTACACTCCCACCAAGAGTGTGAAAGTGATCCTGTTTCTCCACATCCTCTCCAGCATCTGTTCTTTCAAGTTTTTTTAATGATCGCCATTCTAACTGGCATGAGGTGGTATCTCAATGTGGTTTTGATTTGCATTTCTCTAATGACCAGTGATGATGAGCATTTTTTCATATGTTTGTTGGCCTCATATATGTCTTCTTTTGTAAAGTGTCTGTTCATATCCTTCACCCCCTTTTGAATGGGTTTGTTTTTTATTTCTTGTAAATCTGTTTTAGTTCTTTGTAGATTCTGGATATTAGCCCTTTGTCAGATGTGTAGATTGCAAAACTTTTTCCCATTCTGTTAGTTGCCTGTTCACTCTAATGATTGTTTCTTTTGCTGTACAAAAGGACCTCATGACTAAAACACCAAAAGCATCAGCAACAAAAGCCAAAATAGATAAATGGGACCTGTCTCCAGATTTTTTTAATGATCGCCATTCTAACGGGCATGAGATGGTATCTCAATGTGGTTTTGATATGCATTTCTCTAATGACCAGTACTGATGAGCATTTTCTTGTGTTGGCTGCATAAATGTCTTCTTTGCAAAACTATCATCTGTTCATATCCTTTGCCCACTTTTTGATGGGGTTATTTTTTTCTTGTATATTTGTTTTAATTCTTTGCACATTCTGGATATTAGCCCTTTGTCAGATGGGTAGCTTGCAAAATTTTTTTCCCATTCTGTTGGTTGCTGGTTCACTCTAATGATTGTTTCTTTTGCTGTGCAGAAGTTCTTAAGTTTAATTAGATCCCATCTGTCTATTTTGGCTTTTTTTTGCCATTGCTTTTGGTATTTTAGTCATGAAATCTTCGCCTATGCCTATATCCTGAATGGTATTGCCTAGGTTTTCTTCCAGAGTTTTCATGGTGTTAGGTGTTATATGTAAGTCTTTAATCCATCTGGAGTTAATTTTTATATAAGGTGTAAGGAAGGGGGCCAGTTTCTGCTTTCTGACATGGTTAGCCAGTTTTCCCAACACCATTTATTAAACAGGGACTCCTTTCCCCATTGCTTGTTTTTTCAGGTTTGTCAAAGATCAGATGGTTGTAGATGTGTTGTGTTGCCTCCAAGGCCTCTGTTCTGTTCCATTGGTCTATATCTCTGTTTTGGTACCAGTACCATGCTGTTTTGATCACTGTAGCCTTGCAGTATAGTTTGAAGTCAGGTAGCATGATGCCTCCAGCTTTGTTCTTTTTGCTTAGAATTATCTTGGCTATGCACGCTCCTTTTTCATTCCATATGAAGTTTAAAGTGGTGTTTTCCAGTTCTGTGAAGAAAGTCAATGGTAGCTTGACGGGGATAGCATTGAATCTATAAATTACTTTGGGTAGTGTGGCCATTTTCACGATATTGATTCTTCCTAACCATAAGCATGGACTGTTTTTCCATCTGTTTGTGTCCTCTCTTATTTCCTTGAGCAGTGGTTTGTAGGTCTCCTTGAAGAGGTACCTTGTTAGTTGTATTCCTTGGTATTTTATTCTCTTTATAGCAGTTGTGAATGGAAGTTTGCTCATGATTTGGCTCTCTGTTTGTCTGTTATCAGTGTACAGGAATGCTTGTGATTTTTGCAAATTGATTTTGTATCCTGAGACACTGCTCAAGTTGCCTATCATCTTAAGATTTTGGGCTGAGATGATGGGGTCTTCTAAATATACAATCATGTCGTCTGCAAATAGAGACAATTTGACTTCCTCTTTTCTTAATCGAATACCATTTATTTCTTTTTCTTGCCTGATTGCTCTGGCTAGAACTTCCAGTACTATGTTGAATAGGAATGGTGAGAGAGGGCACCCTTGTCTGGTGCCAGATTTCAAAGGGATACCTTCCAGTTTTTGCCCATTCAGTATGATATTGGCTGTGGGTTTGTCATAAATACCTTTATTATTTTGAGATACCTTCCATCGATACCTGGTTTATTCAGAGTTTTTAGCATAAAGGGCTGCTGAATTTTGTCGAAGGCCTTCTCTGCATCTCTTGAGATAATCATGTGGTTTTTGTCTTTGGTTCTGTCTATATGGTGGATTACGTTTATAGACTTGCGTATGTTGAACCAGCTTTGCATCCCTGGGATGAAGCCTACTTCATCATGATGGATAAGCTTTTTGATGTGCTGTTGCAATCGGTTTGCTAATATTCTATTAAATATTTTTACATCTATGTTCATCATGAATATTGCCCTGAAATTTTATTTTTTAGTTGTGTCTGTGCCAAGTTTTGATATCACAATGATCTTGGCCTCATAAAATCAGATAGGGAGGGTTCCCACTTTTTTTTTATTGTTTGATTAGTTTTAGAAGGAATGATGCCAGCTCCTCTTTGTATGTCTGGTAGAATTCAGCTGTGAACCCCGTCTGGACCTGGACCTTTTTTGGTTGGTAGGCTATTAATTGCTGCCTCAACTTCAGCCCATGTTATTGGTCTATTTGGGGTTTTGACTTCTTCCTAGTTTAGTCTTGGGAGGGTGTAAGTGTACAAGTATTTATCCATTTCTTCTAGATTTACTGGTTTATGTGCATAGAGCTGTTTATAGTAATCAGTGGTGATATCCCCTTTATCATTTTTTATTGCATCTATTTGATTCTTCTCTCTTATTAGTGTGGCTAACGGTCTATTATTTTGTTCATCTTTTCAAAAAAAAACAGCTCCTGGATTTGTTTTCAAAGGGTTTTTTTGTGTGTGTGTCTCTATCTCCTTCAGCTCTGCTCTGATCTTAGTTATTTCTTGTCTTCTGCTAGTTTTTGGATTTGTTTTCTCTTGCTCCTCTAGCTCTTTTAATAATTATGATAGGGTGTCAATTTTAGCTTTTTCTTTGCTTCTCGTGGGCATTTAGTGCTATAAATTGCCCTCTAGACACCGCTTTAAATGTGTCCCAGAGATTCTGGTATGTTGTGTCTTTGTTCTCATTGGTTTCAAAGAACATCTTTATTTCTGCCTTCTTTTCATTGTTTATCCAGTCGTCATTCAGGAGCAGGTTGTTAATTTCCATTAGTTGTACAGTTTTGAGTGAGTTTCTTAATCCTGAGTTCTAGTTTGATTGCACTGTGGTCTGAGAGACTGGTTGTTATGATTTCTGGGGTTTTTTTTTTTTTTTTTTTTTTTTTTTTTTTTTTTTTTTTTTTTTTTTTTTTTTTTTTTTTTTTTTTTTTTTTTTTTTGCATTTCCTGAGGAGTGATTTACTTCCAATTACGTGGTCAATTTTAGAGTAAGTGTAATGTGGTGCTGAGAAGAATGTTTATTCTGTGGATTTGAGGTGGAGAGTTCTGTAGATGTCTATTAGGTCCGTTTGGTCCAGATCTGCGTTGTTCAAGTCCTGGATATCCTTGTTAATTTTCTGTCTCATTGATCTGTCTAATATTGACAGTGGAGTGTTAAAGTCTCCCACTATTATTGTTTGAAATCTACATCTTTTTGTAAATCATTAAGAACTTGCTTTATATATCTGGGTGCTCCTGTATTGGGTGCATATATATTTAGGATAGCTCTGGTGGCAACAAAATTCTGAGCAATTGCTTGTCCATAAAGGATTTTATTTCTCCTTCACTTATGAAGCTTAGTTTGGCTGGATATGAAATTCTGGGTTGAAAGTTCTTTTCTTTAGAGATGTTGAATAATGACCCCCACTCTCTTCTGGCTTGTAGGGTTTCTGCTGAGAGATCCACTGTAAGTCTGATGGGCTTCCCTTTGTGGGTAACCCAACCCTTCTCTCTGGCTGCTTACCTGGGAATCACCCATGGGGGCTGCAAAACAGCAAGGATTGCTGCCTCTTCCTCTGGTAGCTTTGTCCCAGAAGGGTACCTGCCAGAGGTCAGCCAGAGCTCTCCTGTATGTGGTGTCTCTTTGGATATATGAGGGTCAGGGAGCCACTTGAGGAGGCAGTCTGTCCCTTATTAGAGCTCAAGTGCTGTGCTAGGAGCTCCATTGCTCCCTTTGGAGGTGCTGGGCAGGGACATTTAAGTCTGCTGCAGTGGAACTCAACAACCGCCCCTTTTCCCAGGTGCTCTCTCCCAGGAACGTGGGGCTTCATTTATTAAGTCTCTGACGTGCTGCTGCCTTTTTTCAGAGATGCCCTGCCCAGCAAGGAGGTAGCCTAATCACAGTCTGCCTGCAAAGGTGTTGCTGAGCTGTTGCAGGGTCCACCCAGCTGCTGTGTAAACTTCCTTGCAATTTTGTTTACACAGGTAAGGTTAGAACTGCCTCAGGAATGGTGAACTGCCTCAGTAATAGTGGGTGGCCTTCCTCCGCTGAGCTCAACTGTCCTGGGTCAATCTCAAACTGCTGTGCTGGCTGTAAAACTCTCAAGCCAGTGCATTTCGGTTTGCTGGTCTTTGTAGGGATGGGGCCTGTGGAGCCAAATCACTTAGCTCCCTGCCTCCATCCCCCTTTTTTTCAGGGGAATGGGCTGCTCTGTCTCAAAGAACACTGTTCCAGGTGCCAGTTATAATGGCCACCCAGATCTGTGCTGGAAACCTGTGGTGCCAACTGATATGGCCACCCAGATTTGTGCTGGAAACTGACAGTGCTTCTTGGCCCAATGGGAATCTCCTGGTCTGTGTGCTGTAAAGACCATGGGAGAAGCACAGTATCTGAACCGGAGTGCTGGAATGGCCGGATCAGTCCCTGATGGCCTCCACTGGGTGGGGGTTGGGGGTCCTCCTGCCTGTTGCACTTCCTGAGTGAGGTAGTGCCCCACCCTGCTTCAGTTTGTCCTCCTTGGGCTACACCCACTGTCCAACCAGTCCCATTGAGACGAACCTGGTATCTCAGTTGGAAATGTGGAGATCACTCGCCTTCTGTGTCGCTCTTGCTGGGGACTGCACTCTGGAGCTGTTCCTATTCAGCCATCTTGGTGGAAGTCCCTTTGAGGAGCTTTTTCTTTATGTTCTCTTCTAGGAGTTTTATGGTTTTGGATCTTATTATATTTAGGTTTGTAATCCATTTTGAGTTTATTTTTGTGTGTGGTGAAAGGTAAGACTTCAGTTTCTTTTTTTTTTTTTGGCATGTGGAACTCTAGCTGTCCTAGAACTATTTATTGAAAAGACTATCATTTCCCTATTATGTCTTCTTGGTGCCTTTGTTGAAAGTTTGTTGACAATATATGTTTGGATTTATTTATGGGATCTCTATTGTGTTTCTTTGGTCTATGTTTCTGTTTTTATGCCAGTATGATACTGTTTTGATTGTAATCAGGAAGTGTGGATGTTTCTCACTTTTTCTTTCTCAGTATTGCTTTGTCTATTTGGAGTTTTTTATACTTTCACACGGATTGTTTTTTTATATTTCTGTAAAGAATGCCATTGAAATTTTGACTGGAACTGTGTTAAATCTGTATTTTGCTTTGGTAGTATGGACATTTTTAACAATATTAATTATTCCCATCAATGAACATGGGATATCTTTCTATTTATTTGTGTCTTCAATTCCTTTAATCAATGTTTGTTTTATAGTTTTTAGTGTACAAAATCTTTATATTTTTGGATTAAATTTATTGTTGGGTATTTTTTGGATGCTATCATAAATGGGATTGATTTACTGATTTCTTTTTCAGCGAGATTATTATCTGTATATAGGAATACTACTGATTTTTAAATGTTGATTTGTATCCTCTAATTTTACTGAATTCATTTAGAAGTTCTGTGGTTTTGTTTTTGTTTGTTTTGGTGGAGTTTTGGGGGTTTTCTACATATAGAACATGTCATCTGCAAACATAATTTTACTTCTTTCTAATTTAGATGTCTTTTATTTCTTTTTCTTCTTTCCTCTTGCTAATACTTGCCGTACTATGTTAAATAGAAGTGGTGAGAGTAGGTATCCCTGCCTTGTACTAGATCTTAGCAGAAAAGATTTTAATTGTTCCTCACTTATGATGTTAGTGGTGGGTTTTTCATTAATGACCTTTATTAAGTTGAGGAACTTTCCCTCTACCTAAACCGGTAAGACTTTTTATCCCGAAAGGATGCTGAACTTTGCAAAGTGCTCTTTCTGCATCAATTGAGATAATCATGGAGTTTTTACCTTTCATTCTATTAATGTGATGTATCACATTGATTACCTGTAAATGTTAAGCCAGTCTTGCTTGCCAGGTAAATCCCACATAGTCATATATATGTCATGTATAGTTTTTTTTTTGATGTGTTGTTGAATTTGGTTGCTAATATTTTTTTGAGGATCTTTTCATCGGTGTTCATCAGAGATACTGGCCTGTAGTTTTCTTTTCTTGCAGTGTCTTTGTCTGGCTCAGGTATCATGGTGATGCTAGCCTTACTAAATACATTTGGAAGTATTCCATGTAGCTCTATTTTTTGAAATAGCTTAAGAAGTATTGGTAATAAGAGGCCAGGCACAGTAGCTCATACCTGTAATCCCAGCACTTTGGGAGGCTGAGGTGAGTGGATCACTTGAGGTTAGGAGTTCAAGACCAGCCTGGCCAACATAATGAAACCTGTCTCTACAAAAAACACAAAAATCAGGAGGTGTGGTGGCGCACATCTGTAATCCTAGCACCTCAGGAGGCTGAGGCAGGATAATCACTTTAACCTGGGAGGGGGAGGTTGCAGTGAGCTGAGATTGTGCCACTGTACTCCAGCCTGGGCAACAAAGTGAGTCAGACTCCATATCAAAAAGAAAAAAAAGTATTGGTAATAATTCTTAATCTTTGGTAGAATTCAGCACTGAAGCCATCTGATCCTGGGCTTTCATTTCTTGTGAGGTTTTTTTATCTCAATCTTCAATCTATTTGTTATTTATCTCTTCAAGATTTATATTTCTTCCAGATTCAATCTATTTTTCTAGGAATTTATTCATTTCCTTTAGATTATCCAATTTGTTGGCATATAATTTTTTTCATAATAGTCCCTGTATCAGACTATTCTTGCATTTCTATATATATTTAAAAAAAAAAAAGAGGTTCAATTGGCTGATAGTTCTGCAGGCTATACAAGCATGGTACCAGAATCTGCTCAGCTTCTGAGGAGGCCTCAGAGATCTTTTACTCATGGCAGAGGTGGGAGTCACATGGTGAAAGCAGGAGCAAAAGACAGTTGGTTGGAGTGGGGGAGATGCCACACTTTAGAACAACTAGATCTCATGAGAACACACTCACTATTGTGAGGACAGCACCAAGCCATGAGGGAATGGCCCCCATGATCCAAACACCTCCCCCCTAGGTTCCACTTCCAACATTAGGGATTACAGTTCAACATGAGATTTGGGTGGGCACAAATATCCAAGCTATCATTCTGTCCCTGGCCTCCTCCAGATTTCATGCTCTTCTCACATTGAAAAATACAATCATATTGGAAGAGTTTCCAAGATGGCCAATTAGAAGCAGCTCCAGAATGCAGTTCCCAGCAAGACACAGAAACTGAGTGATCTCCACATTTCCAAATGAGGTACCAGGTTCATTTTTAATGGGACTGGTTGGACACTGGGGGTAACCCAAAGAGGGCAAACTGAGGCAGGGTGGAGTACAACTGATTAAAGGATCAGGGGCTCTCCCCCTCTGGGACTCCGGTTCAGATACAGCATTTCACCCAAGCCCTCTGCAACCCACAGAACAGGAGATCTTTGCCAAGCTGAAAAGCAGCCACAAATTACCTGAACAGAGCAGAGCAGCAAACCCAGCTGATGCCATGGGCTGTTGGCACAGAACAAAGTGGACGCATTGGCTAATGCCTAGAAAGCCTGTGGGATAGAGCTACCCACCCCCTCCCAGAAAGAAGGAGAACTAAAAGCAGGGAATCAGGATAAATAGCTAGGCAAGTCCCTCCCCCACAAAGCCCAGCAAACTGAAGCCCTCTCTCACGAGAGTTTTGCAGCCAGCACATCAGTTCAGGCTCGACCCAGAATAATCGAGCTCAGGAGGAGGAAGGGCAGCCGCCACTGCAGAGGTGGGTCTAATCTTCCAGTATAAGCAAAAGACACAGGAAATACACGCAGCAGCTCCACTGAATCCATGGCAGCCCAGCAGCACCTCTGCAGACAGACAAAGGAAACATTGCCACCCTAAGCAGCTAGATAAATCCAAGAATATAGGAAGAAACCAGCACAAAAAGGATGAAACCATCAAAGACCAGAACACCTCACCTCCACCAAGGGATCACAGCTTCTCACCAGCAAGGCAACAAAACAGGATGGAGAATGAATCTGACAAACTGATTGATAGAAGCAGGCTTCAGAAGGTGGGTAATAACAAACTTCTCTGAGCTAAAGGAATATGTTCTAAGCTAATGCAAAGAAACTAAAAACTTTTTGAAAAAATGCTGGGCAAAATGCTAACCAGAATAATCAACTTAGAGAAGAACGTGAAGGACTTGATGGAGCTGAAAAACAAAGCATGAGAACTTCACAAAGCATACACAAGTTTCAATAGCCCAATCAATCAAGCAGAAAAAAGATACAAGAGACTGAAGATCAACTCAGTGAAATAAAACGAGAGGGCAAGATTAGAGAAAAAAAAAGAGTGAAAACAAATGAACAAAGCCTCCCTAATATATGTTTGCTTGGTGTACCTGAATATGACAAGGAGAATGAATCCAAGCTGGAAAACACTCTTAAGGATGTTATCCAGGAGTACTTTCCCAACCTAGCAAGGCAGGCCAACATTCAAGTCCAGGAAATACAGAGAACACACCAAAGTTACTCCTCAAGAAGGGCAACTCCAAGGCACATAATCGTCAGAGTCACCAGGGTTGAAATGAAATGAAGGAAAAAATGCTAAGGGCAGCCAGAGAGAAGGGTTGGGTTACCCACAAATGGAAGCCCATCAGACTGACAGTGGATCTCTTGGCAGAAACTTTACAAGCCAGAAGAGAGTGGGGTCATTATTCAACATCCTTAAAGAAAAGAACATTCAACCCAGAACTTCATATCCAGCCAAACTAAACTTCATAAGTGAAGGAGAAATACAATCCTTTACGGACAAGCAATTGCTCAGAGATTTCATTGCCACCAGGCCTACCTTACAAGAGCTCCTGAAGGAAGCACTAAATATGGAAAGGAACAACCAGTACCAGCCACTGCAAAAACGTACCAAATGTTAAAGACCAACAATGCAATGAAGAAACTGTGCCAACCAATGGGCAAAACAACCAACCAATATCAAAATGGCAGTATCAAATTCACACATAACAATATTAATGTTAAATGTAAATGGCCTACATGCCCCAATTGAAAGACACAGACTTGCAAACTGTATAAAAAGTCAAGACCCATTCGTGTGCTGTATTCAGGAGACCCATCTCCTGTGCAGAGACACACATAGACTCAAAGGGATGGAGAAAGATTTACCAAGCAAATGGAGAGCAAAAGAAAGCAGGGTTTGCAATCCTAGTCTCTGATAAAACGGACGTTAAACCAACAAAGATCAAAAGAGACAAAGAAGGGCATTACATAACGGTAAAAGGATCAATATAACAAGAAGAGCTAACTAATCCTAATCTACATGCACCCAATACAGGAGCACCCAGATACAAAAAGCAAGTAAGTTCTTAATGACCTACACAGAGACTTAGACTCCCACACAATAATCATGAGAGACTTTAACACTCCACTGTCGATATTAGACAGATCAATGAGACAGAAAATTAACAAGGATATCCAGGACTTGGACGCAGACCTGGACTAAGCGAACCTAATAGACAGCTACAGAACTCTCCACTCCAAATCCACAGAAATTCTTCTCAGCGCCACGTTGCACTTACTCTAAAATCAACCACATAATTGGAAGTAAATCTCTTCTCAGTAAATGCAAAAGAACAGAAATCCTAACAGTCTCTCAGACCACAGTGCAATCAAACTAGAACTCAGGATTAAGAAACTAACTCAACAATTTGGGAGGCTGAGGCGGGTGGATCACCTGAGGTCAGGAGTTCAAGACCAGCCTCACCAATATGGTGAAACCCCGTCTTTAAAAAAATAAATAAAATAAATAAATAAAAAGAAACAACTAACTCAAAACTGCACAACTTCATGGAAACTGAACAACTGGCTCTGAATGTTGACTGGATAAACAATGAAATGAAGGCAGAAATAAAGATGCTCTTTGAAACCAACGAGAACGAATACGCAATGTACCAGAATCTCTAGGACACATTTAAGGCAGTGTGTAGAGGGAAATTTATAGCAATAAATGCCCACATGAGAAACAGGGTGTAGATTTTAGATCTTTCCTTATCAACAAAATTGAAAGAGCTAGAGGAGCAAGATTAAAAAAAACTCAAAAACTAGCAGAAGACAAGAAATAACTAAGATCAGAGCAGAACTGAAGGAGATAGAGACACAAAAAACTTTTCAAAAAATCAGTAAATCCAGAAGCTGGTTTTTTCAAAAGATCAACAAAATAGACTGCTAGCCAGATTAATAAAAAAGAAAAGAGAGAAGAATCAAATAGATGCAATAAAAAACAAGAAAGGGGATATCACCACTGATTCCACAGAAATACAAACTACCATTAGAGATTATTACAAAGAACTCTATGCACATAAACCAGTAAATACAGAATGGATAAATTCCTGGACACTTGCACCCTCCCAAGCCTAAACCAGGAAGAAGTTGAAACCCTGAACAGACCAATAACAAGGGCTGAAGTTGAGGCAGCAATTAATAGCCTACCAATCAAAAAAAGTCCAGGTCCAAATAGGTTCACAGCCAAATTCTACCAGATACAAAAAATGCTGGTACTACTACTTCTGAACCTATTCCAAACAATATAAAAAAAGGGAATCCTCCCTAACTCATTTTATAAGACCAACATTATCCTGATATGAAAACCTAGCAGAGTTTCAACTAAGAAAGAAAACTTCAGGCCAATATCCATGATGAATATAGATGCAAAAATCTTCAGTAGAATATTAGTAAACCAAATGCAACAGCACATCAAAAAGCTTATCCATCACGAAGTAGGCTTCATCCCAGGGATGCAAGGCTGGTTCAACATATGCAAGTCTATAAACGTAATCCACCACATAAACAGAACCAAAGACAAAAACCACATGATTATCTCAATAGATGCAGAGAAGACCTTTGACAAAATTCAACAGCCCTTTATGCTAAAAACTGAGGTATTGATGGAACATATCACAAAATAATAAAAACCATTTACAACAAACCCATAGCCAATATCATACTGAATGGGCAAAAACTGGAAGCATTCCCTTTGAAATCTGGCACCAGACAAGGGTGCCCTCTTTCACCATTCCTATTCAATATAATATTGGAAGTTCTAGCCAGAGCAGTCAGGCAAGAAAAAGAAATAAAGGGTATCCAGTTAGGAAAGGAGGAAGTCAAACTGTCTCTATTTGCAGAGGATATGATGTATATTTAGAAGACCCCATCATCTCAGCCCAAAATCTCCTTAAACTGATAAACAACTTCAGCAAAGTCTCAGGATACAAAATCAATGTGCTGAAATCACAAGCCTTCCTATACACCAATAACAGACAAACAGCCAAATCAAAAGCCCGGATAGCCAAGACAATCCTAAGCAAAAAGAACAAAGCTGACTTCAAACTATACTGCAAGCCTAAAGTAATCAAAACAGCATGATACTGGTACCAAAACAGAGATATAGACCAATGGAACAGAACAGAGTCCTCAGAATCAATGCCACACATCTACAACCATCTAATCTTTGACACACCTGAGAAAAACAAGCAATGGGGAAAGAAATCCCTGCTTAATAAATGGTGTTGGGAAAACTGGCTAGCCATGTGCAGAAAGCAGAAACTAGAACCCTTCCTTACACCTTACACTAAAATTAACTGCAGACGGATTAAAGATTTAAACATAAGACATAACACCATAAAAACCCTAGAAGAAAACCTAGGCAAAACCATTCAGGACATACATAGGCATAGGCAAGGACTTCATAACTAAAACACTAAAAGCAATGGCAACAAAAGCTATAATAGACAAATGGGATCTAATTACACTTAAGAGCTTCTGTACAACAAAAAAAAAAATCATTAGAGTGAACCAGCAACCAACAGAATGGGAAAAAATGTTTGCAATCTACCCATCTGTCAAAGGCTAATATCCAGAATTTACAAAGAACTACAACAGATTTACAAGAAACAAACCCATTCAAATTTGGGCAAAGGATATGAACAAACACTTCTTTTCAAAAGACGTATATGAGGCTAACAAACATATGAAAAAGTGCTCATCATCACTGGTCATTAGAGAAATGCAAATCAAAACCACATTGAGATACCACCTCACACCAGTTAGAATGACGATCATTAAAAAATCTGGAGACAACAGATGCGGGAGAGGATGTGTAGAAATAGGAACACTTTTACTGTGTTGGTAGAGTGTAAGTTAGTTCCATTGTTGAAGACAGTGTGACTCTTCCTCAAGGATCTAGAAATAGAAATTCCATTTGACCCAGCAATACCATTACCGGGTATATACCCAATGGATTATAAATTGTTCTATTATAAAGACACATGCACACGTATGTTCACTGTGGCACTCTTTACAAGAGCAAAGACCTGGAACCAACCCAAATGCCCATCGATGAAAGACTAGACAAAGAAAATGTGGCACATATACACCACGGAATACTATGCAGTCATAAAAAATGACGAGTTCGTGTCCTTTGTAGGGACATGGATGAATCTGGAAACCATCATTCTCAGCAAACTGACACAAGAACAGAAAATCAAACACCGCATGTTGTCACTCATAGGTGGGTGTTGAACAACGAGAACACATGGACACAGGGAGGGGAGCATCACACACTGGGGTCTGTTGCTGGGGGTGGGTGGGGCTAGGGGAGGTTGGGGAGGGATAACATGGGGAGAAATGCCAGATATAGGGAATGGAGGCAGCAAACCACCTTTCCATGTATGTACCTATGCAACAATCCTGCATGATCTGCACATGTACCCAAGAACCTAAAGTACAGTAAAAGAATATATAAATATAAAAATAAAAATACAATCATATATTCCCAATAGTCTCCTTAAAAGTTTCAACTCATTTTAGTATCACTTAAAAGCCCCAAGTTCCAAGTCCAAAGCCTCATCTAGAGATGAGTTCCTTCCACCTATGAGCCTCTGAAACCAAAATAAGGTGTTTACATTCAAGATACAATGGAAGTACAGATACGGGGTAAACAATACTATTGCAGAAGGGAGAAATCAGTCAAAAGAAAGAAGCTACAGGGACCCAACAAGCCCAAAATCCAGCAGGGAAGTTATTAATTTTTAAAGCTACAAAATAAACTTGGACTCCATGTCCCACAATCAGGGCCCATTGGTGCAAGTGGTGGGCTCCCAAGGTCTTGATCAGCCCTACCTTTGTGGCTTTGCAGGGTTCAGCCCTCACACATGCTCTTCCAGGTTGAAACTGAATGCCTGTGGCTTTACCAGGGGCAGGGTGCAAGCTGCCTATGGATCTACCAGTCTGTGGTCTAGAAGGCAGTGGCCCCCTGCCCACAGCTCCACTCAGCAGTTCCCCATTGGAGACTCTGTGGGTTTAGGGAGGGGGGCCCAAATCCTACCTTTTCCTTCCACACTGCCCTAGTAGAGTATCTCTATGAGGGCTTCATCCGTGCAGCAGGCTTCTGTCTGAACACCCAGGCTTTTGCATACATCCTCTGAAACCTAGGCAGATGCTTCCAAGTCCCTTTCACTCTTGCATTCTGTGCACCTTCAGGCTTAGAAGCCTGTAGAAGCTGCCAGAGCTTATGGCTTGCACCCTCTGGAGCTCTGGCCTGAGCTGGGCCTCTTTGAACCAAGGCTGAAACCAGAGCAGCTGGGATGTGAGGAGCAACATCCCAAGGCTGTGCAGGGGAATGGGTCCATAAGCCTGGCTCATGAACCCATTCTTCCCTCCTAAGCCTTTGGACCTGTAATGGGAGGGGCTGCCACGAATATCATTGAAATACCTTTGGGGCCTCTTCCTCACTGGCCGGGTAATTTACACTGGACCCACTTTTAGTTATCCAATATCCCTGGAAAGTGGTTGCTTCATAGCCTGCTTTAATTTCTCCCCCCACCAAAAAAAAGCTTTTTCTTTCTTTGTCACATGGCTAGGCTGCCAAATTTCCATACTTCTATGCTCTCCTTCCCTTTCAAATATAAATCCCAAATTTGTCATTTCTTTGCTCCAATATCTGAGAATAGGTTGTTAGAAGCAGCCAGGCCACATCTTGAAGGCTTTGCTACTTAGAAATTTCTTCTACCAGATACCCTAAATCATCACTTTAAAGTTCAAACTTCCACAGATCCCTAGGGCATGGACAGAATGCAGCTAAGCTCTTTACTAATGCATAACACCTGGGACCTTTGCTCCAGTTCCCAATAAGTTCCTCATTTACATCTGACACCTTGTCAGCCTGGACTTCACTGTCCATATCACTGTCAGCATTTTGGTCACAACATTTAACCAGTCTCTAAGAAGTTCTAAACTTTTATTCATCTTCCTGTCTTCTTCTGAGCCTTCTGAATTCTTCCAACTTCTGCCCATTACCCAGGTTCCAAAGCTGTTTCCACATTTTCAGGTATCTTTATAGCAATGCCCTCTCTCCTTGGTATCAATTTTCTATGTTAAGCTATTCTTGCATTGCTATAAAGAAATACCAGAGACTGTGTAATTTATAAAGAAAGAGATTTAAGTGGCTCATGGTTTTCCAGCCTGTACAAGCATAGCACCAACATCTGCTTGGCCTCTGGGAAGGCCTCAGTGAGTTTTTACTCATTGAAGAAGGTTAAGTGGGAGATGGCATGTAACATGGCAAAAGCAAGAGAGAGAAAGTGGGGAGGGGAGAGGTGCCACACATTAGACCAACCAGGTCTTGTGAGAACTCATTCCCTATCACAAAGGCAGCACCAAGCCATGAAGGAACAGGTCCCAAGACCCAAACACCTCCCACCAGGCCCCACCTCCAACACTGGGGATTACAATTCAACATGAGATTTGAGCAGGGACAAATATCCAAATTATATCCATCCCTTATAATCCTTTTATATTTCTAATGCCTCTGTTGTAATTCTCCACTTTTATTTCTGATTGGATTTATTATTTGAGTCTTATTTCATAGTTAGTCTAGCTAGGGCTTTGTTAATTGTGTTTTGTTTTTCAAATAACCAACTCTTGGTTTGATTAATTTTTTCTATGTTTTGTATTCCCTATTTATTTTTATTCTGATCTTTAGCAAAAATAAATTAATGGGAGTACATAAAACTAAAAAGATTATATACAGCAAAGGAAACAACAAAGGAAATGACAACCTACAAACTGGGAAAATATGTTTACAAACCACATATCTCATAAGTGGTTAATATCCAGAATTCATAAAACCTCTTACTTACAACTTAACAGCAAGAAACCAAATAACCCAGTTTTTAAAATGGGCAGAGGACCTGAACAGATCTCTCTCCAAAGATGACATAAAAATGGCCAACAGATACATGAAAAGGTGCTGAATGTCACTAATCATCAGGAAAATGCAAATTAAAACCTATGAAATATCACCTCACCCCTAAAAATGTCTATTATTACAAAGAAGAAATAACAAGTATTGGTGTGGGTGTGGAGAAAAGAGAACCCTAATATACTCCTGGGGGTACGGTAGACTGGTACAGCCCCTATGGAAAATAATATAGAGATTCCTAAAGAAATTAAAAATATAACTACAATACAACCCAGCAATTCCTCTTCAGGGTATACACCCAAAAGAGAAGAAAGTACCACCTCATAAAGATATCTCCCATGTTCATATCAACATTGTTCACAATAACCACGATATGGAAACAACCTAAATGTCTATCAATGGAGAAGTGGATAAAAAAAACTGTGGCATACATATACAATGGGATATTATTCAGCCTTATAAAAGGAGATCCTGTCATTTGCCACAACATGGATAGGCCTGGAGGACATTATGCTAAGTGAAAAAAAGCCAGACATAGGAAGAAAAATATTGCATGACCTCACTTATATATGGAATATTAAAAAAAAAAAGCTCAAGTACACAAAGATAAAGAATGAAACAATGGTTACCTTAGGCAGGGTGGGTAGGGGAGAGGAAATGAGGGAATGTAGGTCAAAGGATACAAAACAGTAGATACATAGGATGGACAAGTCTAGAGATCTAATGTGCAATATGAGGATGAAAATTAATAAAACTGTATTGGAAATTTTTGTTAAATAAGTAAATTTTAGGCCGGGCATGGTGGCTCACATCTGTAATCCCAGCACTTTGGGAGGCTGAGACAGGCAGATCACCTGAGTTCAGGAGTTTGAGACCAACCTGACTAACATGGAGAAACCCCATCTCTACTAAAAGTACAAAATTAGCCAGGTGTGGAGGTGCATGCCTGTAATCCCAGCTACTCAGGAGGCTGAGGCAGAAGAATCGCTTGAACCTGGGAGGCAGAGGTTGCAGTGAGCCACGATCATGCCATTGCACTCCAGCCTGAGCACTAAGAGCGAAACTCCATCTCAAAAAAATAAAAAGTAGATTTTAGCTGTTCTTGTCACAAAAAAGTAACTATGTGAGGTCATTGGTATGTTAATCTGCTTCATGACAGTAACCATTTTATTATCTATATGTATCCCAAACATGTTGTAAACCTCAAATATACACAATAAAATTTTAAAATCAAAAAATAAAATATTTTTTAAAAGAATAAAGGAAAACATTTGAAATAGTCATTTAGGGAGGAAAATAAAACCACGGTAAGATGATTGGGCAGTGCTGAGTGACATTCTGAATCGAGATTATCAACTTAAATGAGAGACTTTTTGGTATATTTGGATGCTTTTCTCCATAAATATTGTCGTTTGGGTACAGCCGTGGAGTAGGTATGACTGAGTTTAATCATTAGGTCTTTGCCAAACAAAGGGAAAAGGGGTGGAAAAAGTCTAAGGTATTTGGAAAATAATGGTTATGATGACAGGCCATGAAACTTAACTGTGAGGTGGGGAGTGAGTATATGAGATTACAAAGGAAGTGAATAATTATTATCATGGGGGTAGAGTCGAAGGAATGAAGGGCACCATGAAGTGGAAGACTAGCTGGTAAGTATGGTGGGGGTGCATAGACGGGGTGGTTAGAGAGTAGGAGGCTTGAAATCAATTTTAGAGGTCATGTAGTCATTGGCACTGAAGAGGTCAATTGATACGATCATGGGAATGGGTAACTAAGGTAAGGTAAAAGAAATGATGGCTGAATATGACGCAGTTCAAAACCAGAGACAGCAAGAATGCGGAAGTCAACAATGATAACAGAGTATGAGGTGGAAGAAAGAGAGTGGGCTAGTCACTGACATAATCAATGTGTAAAGGAAATAACCAGGGTTTGGTGATGTCAGCAGAATAAAACACTTGGATTTCCATGGGTGACTGAGGTGACTAGGGATGTCAGGCATGCTGGAATCTGTCCTGATAATCTCATGACAGAAGATGGGAAACCTATTCAAGCTGGATGATGTGGACCCTAGGGCTGCTGGTTTCTCCAGCATCTGGTGTTTTAAGATCAGCATCTGAATCCAAACGTTACCACGCTAATTGTGTGAGCTTGTGAAAGACTATTGAAAACCTACTTATTCTCATCTGTAAAATGAAGACAAATGTTCAGTGAATTGCCTAGTTCACAAGGAGCATTTGAAATAATGAATGCAAAAACATTTTGCAAGCTCTAAAGTGCTATAGAAATGTTAGTTAAAATTAAAAATTTATGTCTTGCATTATCATTACTAGCCTTTAAGCCAGACCCAGAATTATCTACTCATCTCTTTATATGCCACAATACATACACATATCCTGTGATTTAGAGATTACAAGGTTGAATAACACTGAACAAAAAAGCTTATAAAATGAATGAAAGAGTCTGTGACTAATGTCTCCAATGTTATTATCAACATTACTGTCATTACTGTTAAGGATTAATGCTTTAAAAGTTGTGAAAAAATACGCATCCTGTTTTTTTTTTTGTTTTTTTTTTACCAAATCCATTGAAATGAAGAAAAAATAAATTCTTCAAAGTTAAAGCCACACAAATATTTATACTCTTTGACATAATAATCTCATTCCCAGAACATTTTTATCATTTAATCAAGCACAACATATATTTACTCTTTTCTCTGTTCTTCAGAGAAAAGTGTAGACCGTAAGTGCATATATAATTTTTAGAGGAAACACACACATGTAATTAGCCCAACTTCTAAAAATCTGATGTCAGAAAATATTCCCTAAGATGAAATATTCCTCTAAAATATTCCCTAAAATGAAAAGGCCTAGTATCTAAAGATGAGATATTCACTCTATGTAATAGTGAAAAGGGGTGAAAAAATATAATTGTTTGGTGAAGGGATAGTGGAGTAAATATTGGCCCATAAATTCAGTGGAACAATACGGAGCCATTAAAAAAATGACAACTATGAAGAACCACAAAACAAAATTCATCAACTTGAATGCCCTTGAGTTAAGCAGGTAGAAGAACTATGAGAAGCAGCCTGGCGTAAGATGATACAAGATAGGGGAGGTTGGTCAAAGACAGAAAATGCAGAGTAGAGAGTGCTTGCAGGCCCCACGTAAAGACATTCACATTAAAACATTTAAAAATAATAAAGGAACATAGTATTGAAAAACAAAACATGTTATGGGCCAAATTTTGCCCATAGGTCTTTAGTTTGTGATCCTTTCTCGAGATAGAGGAAAGTAGTCAATCGTGAGATACACATACTAGATATGGCAATATGATTATAACATAAAGACTGTATTGACATATGGACAAAAACTGGAAGTGTGTTAAAAATGAATGTTGGCCTTGGTAGAAATTTGGCCAAATGACTTTACCCCTTTAAGCGTCAGTGTCTTCATCTGTAAAATAGGGATTTTAAAAAATTGCCTCCTTTGTAAAGCTGTTGTAAAGATTAAGTTTGATTGTAAGGGCAAAGTGGGTAGAAAAGAGCCTGGCAAGTGGCAAATAAAATTCTCCCCCTCATTTTCCTCCTCCTCCTATTATTTTGTTATTATTAACTATTTCTGGATTTCATATCCCACCATCCTGTTCCCCTTGTTCTACTAATTCCAACCACAATAGCTTTCTTGTTATTTTTTCAGTTTGGTTTAGCCTTAGGGCCCCAATTCTCCTGCCCCTAGTATTTGTCTGTCTTACTGAGAGCTCTTGCTCAAATGATACTTCCTCAGAAGAATTTTCCTGCCTGCCTCACCCTACTTTTTCTCCACTGCACTTAGAACCATCTGATATCTTATTGTGTGTGTGTGTGTGTGTGTGTGTGTGTGTGTGTGTGTGTGTGTGTATATATATATAGGTTTATATATGTATATATATATAGGTTTATAGTTTATATATATATATAGGTTTATATATAGGTTTATATATGTGTATTTTACACACACACATACATGCACACAAAGGCAGGACTTTGCCTTAACTTGTTTACTGCTGTATTCACAGTTCCTTCAAGGGTACCTGGCACATAATAGACGTTGAAGCATTATTTGTTGAATATTGTTAAATGTTTAGGGTGGAGACATTGTGTCTTATTTTTTCCCCTTTTTTTCTAAATCCTAGAATGACAATGTTATTTGTAAAATCAATGATTTAAAAGCACATTATCTTGCAAGTGATCTTGATGTGTAACTCTTCATAATCTTTTGTAACTTTTTTGGCAGGTCAGCCATGCAGAAGCTGGGGGCAGAAGTATTTGAAGAGGTCTATAATTACCTCAAGAGAGCAAGGCATCAGAATGCTAGTGAAGCAGAGATCCGGGAGTGTTTGGAAAAAGTGGTGCCTCGAGCCAGCGACTGTTTTGAAGTGGACCAGCTCCTCTACTTTGAAGAGCAGTTGCTGATCACAATGGGGAAAAAAACCTACTCTCCAGAACCATCTCTAGGCAACTGTCAAAAAGAAGCAGAAGTTGAAGTAGACAAATTTCTGTGAAAATACATTTAACATACAAGCTGAACTCTGTTATGGGAAATGGATACAAAAGCAGAGCTCACATCTTGACTTTTAATTTCTCGTCAGAAGTCTTCTTTAGAGAGCAGTAAGCATAGCTGCCTATACTTGGAGTCATAAGTGTTACTTGGACTATACCCTGCAATAAGCTTACACATCAAGTGTGGCTCCCTGAAAAGCATTTCTCTCATGTGCGCCCTCAGGGCTTCCAGCAGGATTGAGTCACCCTGACCATGACTGGGGAGAAGCCATGTGCTCTTTATCATTTTCAGTTGAGGACGCAGCTCAGTGCCTGACTGCCTAGGGTCTCGTGGACTGTGGGCAGCCTGCCAGTGAAGGTCACTGGACCCTAGCCTACAACATGCTGAGCTGCAGCCCAGAAGCCAGACATGCCTGTCTTAGCTGACTTGTTTTTGGTCCACTTTTGCCCTCCTGTGACTAACAAGCAAGATATCTATTTCATATACACACAAGGAATTGGATTAAAAATCCAAAAAGTGATTCTCTTCCATGATATATTTCAAACTCATCCATAGATACTTGAAGATTTATATTCAAAATAAACATAGTTTTCACAGTTACAAAATAAATCACCTATTTTATCTTTTCCTTATGTAAAACTTATTAAATGTAACATATCCATCTTTTGATAATTATTACTTAGAGCTGGTAATATTTGGCTCATTTGGTGCCTGTTATGTGCCAGTACCATGCTTAGTAGTTTAAGGGCCATCATTGGATCTTTTCACTAACTCAGGAGAGAGAGAGGGAGAGTAAAAGATAGAGAAAAAGATAGAGAAAGAGAGAGATGCTCAGGCTGGGTAATTTTCTTAGTCACTTGGCTGCAAGCAGCAGAGTTGGCATTTCAACCCAGGTCTGTGTCATTCCAATCCATAATCTTAACACTGTCTATCAGAATTTTCAACCATGGAGCTACATTAGATTTGCTTGTGAAACTTTTTAAACATAGACACATTTAAAAATACTGTTTATGAAGAAATTATTCTGATACTGAATGGCAAAAAGACTGTAATCAGGACTATTTTGATAGGTATCAACAATATTGCAATATAGGAGAGGCACTGGGCTCGACTCTGAAGTTTCTTTGACTAGAGATTAATAGCCAAGGAACAAGATGGGAGTTTGGTGGATGGAAAATTTCTAAGAGGAGTATTCAGTGGTTGGGGATTGTCTTCACCTGTTTAGTGTTGCCATAAGAGACTGAGTAATTTATAAAGACAATAAGTTCATTTAGCTCACGTTTTTGTAGGCTAAGAAGTTCAAGGGTATGGCCCTGGCTTCTGGCAATAGCAGTCATGCTCCATCACAACACAGCAACGAAGGAGAAGTGGACAAGTACGAAGATGGGAAACCTCAGGGGGTGTCCTGGCATTATAACACCTGCTCTTCAGGGAAATAACCCATTCCCACAAGAAATAATCCAGCCTAGACAGCAGGAACTCACTCACTACTCCAGAACAGTACCAAGCTGTTTATGAGGGTGCTCCCCTATAACCCGAACACTTTCCACTAGCCCCCTCTCCCAACATCACCACACTGGGGATCAAATTTCAACATAAGAGGGGTCAAATATTCAAACCATAGCAGGGAGAGTCCTGCTAAACTGACTTAAGAGTCCTGCTGAAAGCAGACCAGGATGATAAGAGATTGAGGGCAGGTGATGAGGAATTTGATCAGATACTGAGGGTGATCAGCTATCAAATGTGGGGGATTCTCACTAAACTGACCTTACCAGAATTCTTGCTAAAAATGGATTTGGCAGGCTGAAGACAGACCCAAGAATGAGGCCTCATTAAAAAAAAAGGGGGGGGGGGCTCAAAAGAGCCTGTCTAAAGTTTGGTCAAGGAGATCATCTTTGTCAATGCCTAGACCCATCCCACTCCCTTCTCTGGAACAATAAGGGCCTGCAACATATCTATTATTTCAAAACTATCGGGGTGAATTTGATGCCCAAAGTACTGTTATTCACTATTCTGCCTCCTGCTGATGACTGAGGAAACTAAGAGAGATTCTTTATCTCAATGACCTGTTATCAGCAGTGCTGTGCTCCCTGCATGATGCACTCTTTTAGACCAGTGATTCTCACATTTGAGCATGCATTAGAATCACCTGGAGTGCCTGTTGAAGCACAGATTGGTGGATTCCATCACCAGCATTTCTGATTCAAGAGGTCAGGGTGGAGTCTCAGAATGTGCATTTCTAACACATTTCCAGGTGGTGTCAATGCCACTGGAACCACACAGAACCACTGTTCAAGACCTTTCTTTGTTGTCTCTCTTCTCTCCCTTTTTTTGGAACAGTGGTTTGGCTGCTCTTAGTTGGGGCTTAATTCATCTCACATCTTAGGAGGTATGAGGACTTCAAACAAGGGTCCAAAGACTTCAAATGCTTCACAGTGAATATAAATAAGTAGTGATTGGGGTGGAGTGATAGGGGAGTCAGTGTGGAAAAACTTTAAAGAGCTTAATGGGCTTATTTTAAGGACAAAGGGGCATGGCCACTGTGCCCTAATGCTCTATCCTGTGGCTTCACTTCTATCTCTGCCCAGCAACCAAAGGAACCACCCAGGTGAACCCACAATTTTTCTAGTGCTGAAGGGTTATGAACATCACTCTTCTGAGATCCCACAACTCCCTTATACTATGGAGAGGTATTGGGGCCTGCACAGATCTTCACTCTGCCTCTTCCCAAAGCTAATGATGCCCATTCTCACCCTCCCTCCCTGAATACTGGAGAATCATTGCTGGCTGGGTGGCTGGGGGACAGGAGCATGTCTGTGCTCTCACAGCTCCTGTGTCTGCAGCAGGAAAAGCAGACTTCAAATACTGGCTTCTCAGAATTTGGAACGTCAATGTGTTTTCCAAGTCAAAATCTAGGGCCCGTGATTGTTGCCATGTTAGAACACTGAAAATCAGGTTTGCTCTGGGAAACCTCGGATGATGGGGTGTGTGACCACACTGCTGCAGAGATTGGGCATGCAAATTGCCATCACATTAACAGGGAAGAGACCTCACTCCAGAATATAAACCCCAGAGCCCACATGCCCTTATGTGACCAACCAGATTGCAAATACGACTGGAAGAGCGGGGACCATAATACTGCCCAAGTTAATAAAAGTTGCTGAATCTTACTGTTGATGGTCTGGCTAATTTTTGTATTTTTAGTAGAGATGGAGTTTCATCATGTTGGCCAGGCTGGTCTCACACTCCTGATCTTGTGATCCACCTGCCTTGGTCTCCCAAAGTGCTGGGATTACATGTGTGAGCCACTGCGCCTGGCCTTGTTGACGGTTTTTATAACATTAAAACAACAAAACTTGTGTGCTGGGTCCAAAGAGGAAATAGCTAGGTTTTCAAATAGTCTCTTTCACAAACAGATTCACATTCCCATACCTTGCATTTCAGAACATGGTTCTTAGAAGACAGGTGCAGACTAAAAACAGCTTCATCTCCAGGGATTTGTGTTATTCACTCATCAGGTGTAGAAGAAAAAAGAGCTAGGAATAAATATCATTTTGAATCATAGCTCCATGCCTCTAAAGAGAAGTTCACTCAAGTTTACTTTCATTTTGTTCACTGGAGTGGAAGTTGGGAACAAGATTTAACATTACTTGAAGAAATAACTTTTACTTATCACCACTGAGAAAATACTTTTTTCTTCAGCTGTACTCAGTCTTAGTTTTGAGCAACTTCAGTGGGGGTATTAATAACTATCCAACTGCAAGATGGTGGGGGAAATGGGCTAAGGACTTAAATTAGGAAGTTTTTTGTTATAAAACAGTCATGGGATGAACAAATAAAGGACCCTGCTAGCTTGCTGTTTTGTAAAATATATATACATATATATTTCAAAAATGCCAACTGACCTTTCTGCTTTCTATTTATGCAGAGGAAATGCCACCAGCTATTTTGGGTGATGCAGAGATAAAGCACACAAAGGAGAGTGCTGAAAGTTAATTATTTAATGTCTTTGGGGCTGAAGCTGGAGCAAAGCTGTAGGTATAATTTAAGAGTACAGTCATCACAGTGGGCTCAGGGTAAAGGAGGCTGACAAATTAAGCAGTAGCTCAACAGGGAGAAATACACCATATTCCTCTTTCAAGATGATGGGTTCACTAGCTAATGTATCAGAAGAGAATGAGGCCAGGCCACTAAGGTGACAAAGGAATAGAAACAGGCAAGAGAAGAAGGTGTGGGGTTGGGGGAAGGAGAGAGGCACAGGAGGACATAGAGCAAAAAAAAAAAAAAAAAAAAAAAAAATGTTTTAAAGTACTTCTGCCACACCTATGTAAGGAAAAAAATTGAACTTGATAGCAGATGACTTGGATTCCAGGCCTATTATTACCATTTACTGTGTAACCTAAGTAAGTGATTTCCTCTGAATCTGTTTCCTGTCTGTGTCTGAAGACTGCTATAAAGAATAAATAATGCAATATGTTGAAGCACATGAAATTGCCAGTGTGATTCAGTGTAATATGTAGAAGTGCTTTAAATGTCATAAAATGTTCTCAACTTTGAGGAAAACAAAATCATTAAATGTACTGTCCAGCTGCCTCATCTTCCAGCATTGGAGATTCATCCCTGAAGACTTCCTTAGGTTTCTAAGTTCTACTATTACCATGCAAATGCACCCTGAAAGATAAATACTTTTAGCCATTTTCAGCTAGCACTTGACAAGACATTAGCTGAGACAGGGTGGGGTGTGTCCCTACTCAGGAAGTGCAGCTGGCCCAGACAGCCAGGAACTTCACCCCATCAGTACTCCAATCCGGATCCTGTGCTTCCCTCATGCCTTCTGTAACCCACGGTCCACAAGAGCCCTGCCAGACTGAGGGGCACCACCGGATGTTGATGCAAATCTAAGCAAAGGCTCCGGACTGCTGGGTGCCGCAAGTTGTCGGCAGGGACCTGCGTGGAAGTTTGGACTAATGCCAGTGGGACAGAACTACCCGTCCCACAGAAAGAGGCAGACTTGAAAGCAGGGAAACAGGCCATGCAGTCTGGCAGGTCCCACACCCACAAAACCCAACAAACTGAAGCCTGAGCACTAGAGAGTTGCGCAGTGAATATACCAGTTTGACCCCGACTGAGAATATTAAGCTCAGGGAATGAAAGATGCCTGCCATTGGGAAAGCGGAGCTAATCTCACCTGCATAAACAAACTCCAGGGGAATACTATGCAGCAGCCTGACTGAATCCGAGGCAACACAGCAGTGCCTCTACAGGCTGAAAAAAAAAGCCTCATACAGGAGATAGAGCTCCAACTTCAACAGAAAGGTAATCCACTCAGATTCATCCCGAAATCACCAACTTCAAAGATCAAAGGAGATTAATCCACAAAGATGGGAAGAAACCAGTGAAAAAAAAGATGAAATAATCGAAGACCAGAATGGCTCCTCTCCTCCCAGGGATCACAACTCCTCACCACCAAGGGAACAAAACAAGATAGAGAATAAGCGTGGTTAATTGACAGAAGCAGGCTTCAGAAAGTGGGTAATAACAAACTTCTCCAAGTTAAAAGACCATGTTCTAACTAACCCAATGCAAAGAAACTAAGAACCCTGAAAAAAGGTTAAACGAAATGCTAACTAGAAAAACCAGCTTAGAGAAGAACATAAACGACTTGATGGAGCTGAAAAACACAGCAGAAGAACGTCATGAGGTTTACAAAAGATTCAACAGCTAAATAGATCAAGCAGAAGAAAGGATATCAGAGAATGAAGATCAAGTCAATGAAATAAAATGAAAAGGCAAGATTAAAGAAAAAAGAATGAAAAGAAATGAACAAAGCCTCTGAGATATATGGGATTATGTGAAAAGACCTATTCTGCATTTGATCAGCATACCTGAATGTGATGGGGAGAATGAATCCAAGCTGGAATACATTCTTAAGGATAGTATCCAGGAGAACTTTCTCAATCTAACAAGGCAGGCCAACATTCAAACCCAGGAAATACAGAAACACCACAAAGATACTCAAAAGAAGAGCAACCCCAAGGCACATAATCATTAGATTGACCAGGGTTGAAACGAAGGAAAAAATCCTAAGGGCAGCCAGAGAGAAAGGTTGATTCATCCACAAAGGAAAGACCATCAGACTCACAGCAAATCTCTCAGCAGAAACCCTACAAGCTAGTAGGGAGTGGGGGCCAATATTCAACATCCTTAAAGAAAAGAACTTTCAACCCAGAATTTCATATCCAACCAAACTAAGCTTCATAAGTGAAGGAGAAATAAAATCCTTTACAGACAAGCAATTGCTGAGAGATTTCATTGACACCAGACCTGCCTTACAAGAGCTCATGAAGGAAGCACTAAATATGGAAAGGAACAAGTACCAGCCACTGCAAAAACGTACCAAATGGTAAAGACCAAAAACGCAATGAAGAAACGGCATCAACTAATGAGCAAAACAACCAGCCAGTAACAAAATGGCAGGATCAAATTCACACATAACAGTATTAATGTTGAATGTAAATGGCCTAAATGCCCGAATCAAAAGACACATACTGGCAAACTGGATAAAAAGTCAAGACCCATCAGTGTGCTATATTCAGGAAACCCATCTCACATGCAAGGACACACACAGGCTCAAAATAAAGGGATGGAGGAAGATTTACCAAGCAAATGGAGAGCAAAAAAAGCAGGGATTGCAATCGTAGTCTCTCATAAAACAGACTTTAAAACAACAAAGATCAAAAGAGAAAAAGTAGGGCATTACAAAATGGTAAAAGGCTCAATCAACAAGAAGAGCTGACTATCCTAAATATATATGCACCCAATGCAGGAGCACTCAGATACATAAAGCAAGTTCTTAACAACCTACAAAGAGACTTACACTTCCACACTATAATAAACTTTAACACTCGACTGTCAATACTGGACAGATCAATCAGACAGAAAGTCAACAAGGACATCCAGGACTTGAATGCAGATCTGGACCAAGCAGACCTAATAGACATTTACAGAACACTCCACCCCAAATCCACAGAATATACATTCTTCTCAGCACCACATCACACTTACTCTAAAATTGACCACATAATTGGAAGTAAATCACTCCTCAGCAAATGGAAAAGAATGGAAGTCGTAACAGTCTCTCAAACCACAGTGTAATCAAATTAGGACTCAGGATTAAGAAAATCATTCAAAACTGCACAACCACATAGAAACTGAACAACTTGCTCCTGAATGAGGAATGGATAAACAATGAAATCAAGGCAGAAATAAAAATGTTCTTTGAAACCAACGAGAACGAAATCACAATGTACCAGAATCTATGGGACACATTTAAGCAGTGTCTACAGTGAAATTTATAGCAATAAATGCCCACATGCGAAACAAGGAAAGATCTAAAATCGACACCCTATCGTCCAAATTGAAAGAGCCAGAGTAGCAAGATCAAAAAAAACTCAAAAGCAAGCGGAAGACAAGAAATAACAAAGATCAGAGCAGAACTGAAGGAGATAGAGACACAAAAAACCTTCAAAAAAATCAATAAATCCAGGAGCTAGTTTTTTGAAAAGATGAACAAAATAGACCACTAGCCAGACTAATAAAAAAAAGAGAGAGAGAGAGAAGAATCAAATAGATGCAATAAAAAACGATAAAGGGGAGATCACCACTGATTCCTCGGAAATACCAACGACCATCACAGATTACTACAAACAGCTCTATGCACATAAACCAGTAAACCTGGAAGAAATGGATAAATTCCCAGACACACTCACCCTCCCAAGCCTAAACCAGGAAGAAGCTGAAACCCTGAATAGACCAATAACAAGGTCTGAAGTTGAGGTAGCAATTAATAGCCTTCTAACCCAAAAAAGTCCAGGTTCAGACAGGGTCACAAGCAAATTCTACCAGACATACAAAGAGGAGCTGGTACCATTCCTTCTGAAACTATTCTAAACAATACAAAAAGAGGGAATCCTCCCTAATTCTTTCTATGAGACCAACATCATCTTGCTATCAAAACCTGGCAGAGACACAACTGAAAAAGAAAACTACAGACCAGTATCTATGATGAACACTGATGCAAAAATCTTCAACAAAATAATGACAAACTGAATCCAACAGCACGTCAAAAGGCTTATCCATCATGATCAAGTAGGCTTCATCCTGGGGATGCAAGGCTGGTTCAACATACGCAAGTCTATAAACGTAATCCACCACATAAACAGAACCAAAGACAAAAAACACATGATTATCTCAATAGATGCAGAGAAGGCTTTTGACACATTTCAACAGCACTTTATGCTAAAAACCCTCAATATATGAGGTATCAATGGAACATATCTCAAAATAATAAAAGCTATTTACAAGAAACCCATAGCCAATATCATACTGAATGGGAAAAACTAGAAGCATTCCCTTTAAAACTGGCACTAGACAAGGATGCCCTCTCACCACTCCTATTCAATATAGTATTGGAAGTCCTAGCCAGAGCAAGTAGGCAAGAAAAAGAAATAAATGATATTCAATTAGGAAAAGAAGAAGTCAAATTGTCCCTATTTGCAGATGACAAGATTGTATATTCAGAAGACCCCATCATCTCAGCCCAATACCTCCTTAAGCTGATAAGCAATTTTAGCAAAGTCTCAGGATACAAAATCAATGTGCAGAAATCACAAGCATTCCTATACACCAGCAACAGACAAACAGAGAGCCAAATTATGAGTGAACTCCCATTCACAATTGCTACAAAGAAAATAAAATATCTAGGAATACAACTAACAAGGGATGTGAAGGACCTCTTCAAAGATAACTACAAACTATTGCTAAAGGAAATAAGAGAGGACACAAACGGATGGAAAAACAGTCCATGCTCATGGTTAGGAAGAATCAATATTGTGAAAATGGCCATACTGCCCAAAGTAATTTATAGATTCAATGCTATCCCCATCAAGCTACCACTGACCTTCTTCACAGAAATGGAAAAAACCACCTTAAATTTCACATGGAACCAAAAGAGAGCCCACATAGCCAGGACAATCCTAAGCGAAAAGAACAAAGCTGGAGGCATCACACTACCTGACTTCAAACTACAGTATGAGGCTACAGTAATCAAAACAGCATGGTACTGGTACCAAAACAGAGATATAGACCAATGGAACAGAACAGAGGCCTCAGAATTAACGCCACACATCTACAACCATCTGATCTTTGACAAACCTGACAAAAACAAGCAATGAGGAAAGGATTCCCTGTTTAATAAATGATGTTGGGAAAACTGACTAGCCTTATGCAGGAAGCTGAAACTGGTCCCCTTCCTTACACCTTATACAAAAATTAACTCCAGATGGATTAAAGATTTAAACATAAAAACTAACACCATAAAAACCCTAGAGGAAAACCTAGTCAACACCATTCAAGACATAGGCACAGGCAAGGACTTCATGAAAACACCAAAAGCAATGGCAACAAAAGCCAAAACAGACAAATGGGATCTAATTAAACTTAAGAACTTCTGCACAGCAAAAGAAACAATCTTTAGAGTGAACCAGCAACCAACAGAATGGGAAAAAATTTTTGCAATCTACCCATCTGGCAAAGGGCTAATAACCAGAATCTACAAAGAACTAAAGCAGATTTACAAGGAAAAAAAAAAAACCTCATTCAAAAGCGGGCAAAGGAGATGAACATTTTTCAGAAGACATATATAAGTCCAACAAACATATATGAAAAAATGCTCATCATCAGTGGTCATTAGAGAAATGAAAATCAAAACCACACTGAGATACCATCTCATACCAGTTAGAATGGCGATCATTAAAAAATCAGAATACAACAGATGCTGGAGAGGATGTGGAACAATAGGAATGCTTTTACACTGTTGGTGAGAGTGTAAATTAGTTCAACCATTATGAAAGACAGTGTGGCGATTCCTCAAGGACCTAGAAATAGAAATTCCATTTGACCCAGCAATCCCATTACTGAGTATATACCCAGAGGATTATAAATCATTCTATTATAAAGACACATGCACATGTATGTTCGTTTCGGTGCTATTTACAATAGCAAAGACCTGGAACGAAACCAAATGCCCACCAATGATAGACTGGACAAAGAAAATGTGGCACATATACACCATTGAAGACTATGCAGCCATAAAAAACGATGAGTTCGTGTCCTTTGTAGAGACATGGATGAATCTAGAAACCACCATTCTCAGCAAACTGACACAGGAACAGAAAACCAAACACTGCATATTTTCACTCATAGGCAGGTGATCAACAATGAGAACACTTGGGTACAGGGAAGGGAACAACACTCACTGGGGTAGGTTGAGGGGAGGGGAAGGGAGGGACAGTGGGGCACGGGGAGGTTGGGGAGATACAACACCAGGAGAAATGCCTGATGTAGACGACGGGGTGATGGAGACAGCAAACCACTATGGCGTGTATGTACCTATTCAACAGTCCTGCAGTATGCAGGATATGCACATATACCCCAGAGCCTAAAGTACAATAAAAATAAAAAATAAAAAGAATTCACCAGGCAAATAAAGGGGAGGGAAACATCCTGCAGGCATGAGGAACACAAAGATGGAAGACACAGCCCTATACATTCTGGGAATCTTAAATCCTTTGGTGCTGGTGGAACATAAAATATGAGAGTGATAATGTCAGGTTTAGAGAGAAGGGGATGGTAGCCAGCCTCGAACATGATTTCCAATGATCCCCACTTCCGGTATTCATATCCTGTGTAGATCCTTCCCACACTGCCTTAGGGGCAGCCTGTGTGACCAACAGAATAATATAGAAGTGATAGTGTGTGACTTCTGAGACTAGGTCATAAAAGACATGGATTTCATCTGTATCACCCACACTGGAGGAAGCCAGCCACTATGCTATAAGGACATTCAGGCAACCCTACGGATAGACCTATGAGATAAAAAATTGGGGCATTTTGCCAACAGCCAGCATCACCTTGCCAGCTGTGTCAGTGAGCTATGGGAAGCATATTCTCCAGCCCTAGTCAAGCCTTCATTTGGCTACAGATCTGGCTGACATCTGGACTAAAACCTCATGAGAAACCCTGAGCTAGAACCACCCACTTTTAATTATTGACCTACAGACACTGTGAAATAATGAATGTTTCTTGTGACGGTGTTAATATATTTTACAATATATTTCAGCAATACATCACCAATACAGAAGGCAAAGCTCAGATATATGCTGTCACATTTGCTCTGCTGTGTCCTGTAATTAGAGGCAGCCACTGCAAAGTTATTGATGAACATAATCTTTAGCTGTATCATGGCACTGGGTGGAGAGCAGGTTTGAAGAGAGAGACTGGAGGCAGGACAGAAAGGCAGGAGGTTTGTCCAGGTGAGAAAAGATGAAGGCCTGACTTGCATCTGATGATGTCAAGACCTCCTGAGGGGACATAAAGAGAGAGAACTGAGGACTGACTAATTGGGTCGATGGGTGGAGTGGTCTGTGAGGACTAGTAGTTTTACAGCATGCATGATTGGGCAGGAGACAGGTCATTCATAGAGCTATGCATACAGGAAGAGATACAGATTGAGAGGTGGGAAAAATACTGAGTTCACTCCTGGGTGTTTTGAGTTTGGGGAGCTTATGGGGTATTCATTTAAAGAAGTCTAGGTGGCCGGGCACGGTGGCTCATGCCTGTAATCCCAGCACTTTGGGAGGCCATGGTGGGCAGATCATGAGGTCAGGAGTTTCCAACAAGGTGAAACCCCATCTCTACTAAAACAGAAAAATTAGCTGGAGGTGGCGGCAGGTGCCTGTAATCCCAGCTACTCAGGAGACTGAGACAGGAAAATTGTTTAAACCTGGGAGGTGGAGTTTTGCAGTAAGCCCAGATCGAACCATTGCCCTTCAGCCTGGGCAGCAGAGTGAGACTCTGTCTCAAAAAAAAAAAAAAATAATAAGTCTAGGCATAGAGCTTCAGGTGTCTGAAAAATTTTGCCCTTATAGTGTGAATGGATGTCCTTAACGAATTCTGGATAAGAGAGCAGTGGATGGCTTTGATGCTATACCTGCACATAGCCAGTGTTACCTTCTAGAAAATGTACCTCCTTTAAGGCTCCTGAATAGGATTTTAGATTATGTGAATGTTTAAAAATAATAAGCAACAGCATCTAGTACTTTCAGGAAGTCATTGGGGAAAACAACAGCCTCTAGCTGATAGCTCTGCTGGGGGCATCTCCTCCCCATTCCCACCATGGTATATTCTTCTAAATTAGCAGTTCTCAACCTTGGCTCTGCATTCAAAGCATCTGGAAAATTTTATGAGGATTAAGTGGAATGGTTTAAAAATAACTGTCAGATGGCAGATGTTTGCTGTCGTTTTCTTCCTGCCTAAAAAGTGAGACTACACCTTTACCTCTCTCCCTCTCCTGAACCAAAAGGGATTCTCTCATTGGAAGAGTTTTGTAAAATGCAAAACTTTATTCAAATGTATGTATCTCTAAAATATAACTCTTTTAAGAAACAGCCACAATACTATCGCATCTCAATGATCCATAATTCCTGTATATAAGATACCCAATAGGATTCTCATGTCCCTCACTACTTGAATTTTTGTTTGTTCAGATTAGAATAAAGCCCAGTTGCTTCAATAGTTATGTCTCCTCAATCTCTGTTAATGTATAGATTCTACCACCATGTTTATTTTTCCCTTCTAATTCATTTATTAATGAAACCAGGTCATTTTTCTTGTAAACTTTCCTTAAGTCTAGGATTTACTGATTGCATCCTCATGTATGTTTTAAAAATAAACTTTAAAAAGTTTTTCATTTGCAGGCCAGGTGAGGTGGCTCATGCCTGCAACCCTAACATTTTAGGAAGCTCAGGTGGGAGGATAGCTTGAGGTCAAGAGATGGAGACCAGCTTAGGCAATATACTGGGACCTCATCTATATATATATATTTTTTAATTTTTACATTTACAGGAAAATTTGGAGATAGTACCAAGAGTTCCCATTACTCTACATAATTTACCCTATAATTAACATCTTACATTATTATGGTACATTTACTACAATAATGAACCAATTTTGATACATTATCAATCAAGTCTATACTTGATTCAGATTTCTTGAATCCACTTATTAATCATGTCATGTGTCCTTAGACTTGTCTTTGTTGTGAGAGTTTCTCAGAATTTCATTGTATTTCATGATTGCTACTGACTGAATATTTTAATTCCCCTAAATACATATGTTAAAATCTTAACTCCCAATTTGTTGGTGTTTGGAAGTAGGGCCTTTGGGAGGTGATTTAGATCATGAGGGCAGGGACCTCATGAATGAGATTAGTGACTTTATAAAAGAGGTGTATACATATCTACAAATATTTACCTATCTAAACGTATGTAACTATATTAAGCTAAACATAATACTGATGTCTCCAACTCGAATCCACTATTATATGGATCATTCTAGTCTCTTCCTGATATTTTAAAAAGGGGCACCTTTATATTTCTTATAACTGGTATAGGTTGAGATTCAAGTTCAATTTTGTGCAAGAAAAATTAGTAGAAGGTGACGTATTCTTCCATCATGAAGTGCACAGTAATTGGTTGGTTGCCTTTTCATGATTTTAGCAACCATTGATGATCATTCTCCAGGATCCATTAATTCTTTAAAGATTTTTAAAAATGTAAAATTTTGATCTGCTCCTTATTTGATTTGCTAGAATACTTATAACAAAAGTTTCCTCTCATCAACTATTTAGTAGCCCTGAGGAAGAGCTCATATACAAAAGGCAGGATAGGCCGGGTGCAGTGGTTCATGCCTGTAATCCCAGCACTTTGGGAGGCCAAGGCAGATGGATCACTTGAGGTCAGGATTCAAGACCAGCCTGGTCAACATGGCAAAACCCTGTCTCTACTAAAAATACAAAAATTAGCCGGGCGTGGTGGCAGGTGCCTGTAATCCCAGCTACTCAGGGAGGCTGAGGCATAAGAATTGTTTGAACCTGGGAGGCAGAGGTTGCAGTGAGCCGAGATTGTGCTACTGCACTCCAGCCTGGATGAGAGAGCAAGATTCCATCTCAAAAAATAAAAATAAATAAATTAAAAAGGCAGGATAAGTGCTTAATTGTTTTCCTGATTATTTTTAAAACGAACTGGCTCCTTAACATCCTCCCAGACTGACCACAGAGCTATTTTTGGTTCCACGTACCATTATGAACCTAGAGCAGCTTTTTAGGTACATGGCTCAGCCCTCCACCTGCAGCCTTGAGTCCTGGGCATTCTGCCTCAGGACAGTGAAATGGGGGATGGTTGGTGAGGGTGGGGAGGTAGGGCAGAGGCAGACAGGGATTTGAAAGGCATGGCAAGGTTGGGGCTTTTATGGGCTTTCATATTCCTTCATCCAGAAAAAGCTCTGGTTTCCAAAGGATTAATTCCTATATCGCTGTTGCTTTGATTTTTATAGATTTCCATGTTGCCTTATAAATAGTTGAGTCCATCTTTAAAAGTCTCCTCAAGCAACCAGGAAAGAAAGAACAGCCTGAAGATCTGGAAAGGGCATGTTTAACCCTAAATCCTTAAAAGTAGCTAATCTAGGAGAGAAGGTCACCTTTGAAATGCTGAGGAAAGGGGTAGAGCACCTCTTCTCCACCTTGGCTGTTACCTGAAACACCTTTGAAAAACCACGTATGTCCCTATAGTACCTCCAGAGATTCTGATTCAGTTGGTCTGGTTGGAACTCTTAAAATGGCAGTTGCTATAACCTTCTAGAGCAGGGGGTGGGGGGGCGGGCATTTCCAAGTCCCCAGCATGGTAGGCTAACAAGGACTGTTACACCTACAGGTTTATCACCTTGATCTGGCTGTTTCATGTGAGTAGTTGACATCTCTGCCCTGGAACTCAGAAGACTAAGCCAGTAATATGACGCCCAACAGGTGTCATCCCTGCTTGAAACACTGGGGCCTTGATTAGTGTGGCTCAGTTAAACCCTTGGGTCTTTAACATGAGACTCCAAGAATGGCTACATTTACTTTCCGCCTGGCACTGTTCTAAGTGCTTTACATATCTCAACATCCCCAATAGGTTGGTATCTTCACTTAACACATAAGCTACTGGGATCTGAGAGAGTTAAGTGACTTGTTAAGGTCAAAAGCCTATTTCTGGGTGGGTCCAGACTCTCCCACCACGTGCTGTCACTTACAGGCTGTGATTTTATGGCCAGCCCCTCTCAAAGAGCTGCCTCCTGCTTTCTATTGCACAATCAATATTGACACCTGGTGTAGGGGCGCTGTGCCGGGTGGCGAAGATCTGGCCTGAAGTGAGGGATCCTGCATCTCAGCATAAGGCCCTGGGTAGGCCTCTGCCCTTGTGATAGGGTAACCCACACTCCTTCACAGCTCAGAGGTCTGAGGGTGTTTAAGGGAAAGACTAGAATGCCTAGGAGGCTTCTTCTACCTCTCACGCCTCCTCACTCCCAGTCCTGTGCCACACGGTTTCACTCAGAGCGCCTTCCGCTCCACACTTCCCCTGAAAATCTCCCCACTGCCCTGTGAGATTTCCATGTGCCACTTCCTGTGTGTCAAACCCCCAGGATCGGCTGCCCACTGTCTATGGCCACCCCAATTCTTGACTAGAACTACATTTATTACTGCCCACCCTTCTCCCTCTCTTCCCCTCTCAGCAAATGACACCACATCCAGGAAACTCTTCACCACCACTAGCCCAGTGCTCCCTCTTCCCCCTTCACGCAGTCACCAAGTCCCCTCAGTTTCACCACTCAAGATAGTTAGTTGTTAGACCATGGCGCCGCTCCATCCCCATTTCCCTAGGATAGGCCTCCGTGTGTGAGGCCAGCCCTGCCGCATTTCCTCCTAACCCCAACCCAGGCCTTGTGCTTTGTGTACCACCACACCCAACCAAAGCTCGTTGTCGTTCCTTTGGCTCCCAGCCCTCAACTGAGCGCCCCAGCTCTTCCTTACCTCCTAGGACACTCCAGTTGACTCCAGATTGTGACGCAGGCGTGTACGTACCAGCCTCGCTCTAGGTTCCGGGCGCTGCCACACCTTCAGCCCTCCCCGCGGCAGGCCCAACGCAGAGGCTAAGGTTCCTAGGCCCTGGACTGAAGTCCGGTCTGCAAGCCCTGCTCTGATACGCTGCCTCCCGCACCGGTCGCGGCGCCCCGACCTAGGGTGCCTAGGTCCCTCCCCTTAGCCCTGCAGGGATTGGGCCTTGTGACGCGCCCACGCTCGGATTGGTCCCGGTCCGAGGTGAGACCTGACCTTGTGCCCACGTGGGCCTTAGGGACTGCGGAGGAGAAGTGTTGGGCCATGGCCCGGGCTCCCAGGCTGGAGCTGCCCCACGCTCTGGCTCTGGGGCCGGACTGGAGGCATGCCTGTTATGCGCTCCTGCACGCGCCGGATCCTGGGATTCTCTTCGGCCGCCTCCCTCTGCGCTATGCCATACTGGTGAGGAGGGGGCGCGCCCGGACCTTTCCACTTTGGCCCTACATCCTCCCTGCGGCGCTACTCTTGGGCGCCCCTGCCAATCCCAGCTTCTTCCTCTCGCAGATGCAGATGCGCTTCGATGGGCGCTTGGGCTTCCCTGGGGGATTCATGGATTCGCAAGACAACAGCCTAGAGGATGGGCTGAACCGTGGTCTGCTGGAACAGCTGGGTGAGGCAGCGGCCGCCTTCCGCGTGGAGCGCCCTGATTACCGTAGCTCCCACGCCGGGTCAGGGCCACGTGTTGTGGCCCACTTCTATGCCAAGTCTCTGACACTCGAGCAGCTGTCGGCTGTGGAGGCCAGTGCAACACGCGCCAAGGACCACGGGCTGGAGGTGGGGCCTGTCTGGGACCCTGCTCCATATCCTATTCCTTTCCCTTCCATTCCTTCCTTTGCCTCAGAAACTCTTTTTTGGATTGAGGTCCGCGTCTGTCAACTTGCCCTCTTCCCATTTTTTTTTTTTTTTGGGGGGGGGGGAGTTGGGATCTTGGTCTTCTCTTATCGAATGGTACTGCCAACCTAGGCTTCCTGGGAAGATTTCCACCCATCTCACCCTTTACTGGGCTTTGGAGAGATTTTTCTAGAACACACATATCCAAATCTCTCTGCTGCTCTCTACTGATAATGTGAAAATGGCCAGGCATCCACCCTAGTCCCTTATTGTTGGGCCTCTGTTTTTCTTAGGAAGAAGATAATGGTTCTAATACTTAAGGCCAGGGTAGTATGGACACAGATTGTATATAGAGGTGGTTCTTAAATTTTGTCAAGTATTAGAATCAGCTGTGAGGCTTATAAAAACAACAATGACTACATTGTACTCCCAGAATGCTGGTTGGGGGTGAGAAAACATCAGCTTCCACCACTCCCAAGTCCTGGGGGCCGGGGTTCAGAAATCTGAGAATTTGCTTTTTTCAGAAGTTCCCAAGTGATGCTGATGAAGCTGGTCTAGGTTTCCCATTTTGAGAACGATTGTTGCAGGGCTAAACATGAATTCTGGCATTAGTTAGGAGCCACTAGAGGTTTAGGGGACAGATGTCATAAGGATTAACATTGATGGAGCTGGATAGTATGTCTTGGGTCATTTGTCTACAGAGGGTTGGGCCCACTGGGCCTCCTTTAGATAGAAGCCTTGGCTTGTTTCTCTTGGAGTATTAAGGGATAAGGCATCTTCTCTAGAAAGATCTGCTAAAGAGAGCATGGAAGTAGTGACATGAGCTACCTGGGGTCCCAGTGTCTTGTCTCCTTACTTTTACAGGTGCTGGGCCTGGTGAGAGTGCCCCTGTATACCCTGCGTGATGGTGTGGGAGGCCTGCCTATCTTTCTGGAGAACTGCTTTATTGGTGCTGCCCGGGAGCAGTTACTGGATACCCTCCAGGACTTGGGACTGGTGGAAGCTGGTGCTTTCTCAGGCCTTCAGATCCCAGCTCATCAAAGGCAACCCTCTGTGGACCCAGGGAACCTAAGATGAGGACTTTGGTACTAGGAAGAGAATGTTTTCTCTTCTGGACCTAAAGATGATACCAGATTAAAAGAAGAAGTGTGTACCATATGTTTTGAGCAGAGGACCCTCCAATTCATGGCATCAGGGGCAAAAATCCACAGCTGATCCTAGCGATCCCAGCAGGTTCTTAGAGCCTACCTCTTCCCTGTACATTTGCATACAGCCTGGTAACTCCCAGGCATGCATATGCACAACGGGACCACATACAGCCTGAAATATTTCACCTATCAAGTCCAGTTTAACCAGGAATTGGCATTTGTTACCATACCCTGCCTCTTGCTTTGCTGAGAGCTTCTACAGCAAGGGCGGGTCCTTCCCATAGTCCTCCATGGCTGCTCTTTAGAGTCTAGCCCAACCCATGTTTGTTGGGAAGAATAGAGAAGCAGAGAATCATCTTTGCTTTCCTGAAAGTATCCATGCCCTTGCCAGAGGGTTCGCCAGAGCAATTGACTCCTGAAAAGTGGGAGAGGGTCTTAATCAATCTCCAACACTTTTCTTCTCCTAAAACTGAGAAGGGGTAAGGAAGGTAGCTAGGTCCCCTTGGACTGAGCATGGATGTGAGACCTGTGAGTACTGGTGTCTCTCCTTCAGAGCTTTCATTTTTGGTTTGCTTTAGACTCTGGGACTATCAGAAGAGAACTGACCCACAGCTGTCCAGCCCTGCCCTGCCAAAAAAAGAGCCTCCCATTAAAGAGGGCTTAGAGCTGGGCCTTGAGGCCCTTTACTTCTTTCAACAGATATCTAATATGTACCTACTAAATGCCAGGTACTATAAAAGGTCTTGCTCTCCAAGACTCCAGGACAGGGGTGGGCAAACATTTTCTTAAAAGCCAAATAGCAAATATTTTAAGCTTTGTAAACTACAGAGTTTAAAAAATATATTTTCTAACATTGACTAATAAAAATTGCCTATACTTATTTTGTACAAAATGAAGCTTTGAAATATGTATACGTTGTGGTGTGGCTAAATTGAGCTAATTAACATATACATTACCTCACACATTTATCATTTTTCATGGTAAGAACACAAAATTTACTCTTAGCAATTTTCACAAATATGATGCAGTTATTTACTACAGTCGCCATTCATGCAATGTATCGTTTGAACTTCTCTCTCCTAACTGAAGTTTTGTATTCTTTGATCAATATCTTCTCAATTACTGTTCCCTCCTCCCAATCCTGGTAGCCATAATTTTGCTCTCTGTTTCTACGTGTTTAGCTTTTTTAGATGTCATATGTGAGATCATGTGATATTTGCACCTGGCTGATTTCATGTAACATAATGCCATCTAGATTAATCCATATTGTCACAAATGACAGGATTTCCTTCTATTTTGAGGCCTAATAGTATTCCTTTGTGTATATGTACCACATTTTCTTTATTCATTTATCTGTTGATGGATACTTAGGTTGCTTCCACATCTTGGCTATTGTGAATAATGTCACAATGAACATGGGAGTGCAGGTATCTCTCCAGATCCTAATTTCAATTCCTTTGGATAAATACCCTGTAATGGAATTGCTGGACCATACGGTAGTTCTTTAGTTTTAAGTACCTTCGTGCTGTTTTCCATGGTTACCATACTAATGTACATTTTCACCAATATTGTGTTAAGCATTCCCTTTTCTTCATATTTTCTCTTTTACTTTTCATCTTTTTAATCATAACCATTCTAACAGGTATGAGGTGATATTCTATAGTGGTTTTGATTTGCCTTTTCCTAATAATTAGTGATGTTGAGCATTGTTTTCTATACCTGTTGGTCCGTCTTTGAGAAGAAAGACCTTTGGTTAAATTTGGTTAAATTTATTCCTAAGTATTTTAATCTTTTGGTAGCTATTGTAAATGGGATTGTTCTCTCAATTTCTTTTTTGGATTGTTTTTAGTGTATAGAAATGCTACTGATTTTTGTATATTGACTTTGTTTCCTGCAACTTTACTGAATTTGTTTTTTAGTTCTAACAGTTTTTTGCTACAGTCTTGAGGGTTTTCTATATATAATATGATGTCTGCAAACAGGGACAATTTAACTTCTTAACCAATTTGAATGCCTTTTATTTCTTTCTCTTGACTAATTGCTCTGGGTAAGACTTCCAATACTGTGTTGCATCCTTGTATTATTTGCGATAAAAAGCTTTCAACTTTTTACCATTGAGTATGATGTCAGCTGTGTGTGGGTCACACATGGCCTTTATTATGCTGAGGTAAATTTCTTCTATGCCTAATATGTTGAGAGTTTTTATCATGAAAGGATGTTAAATTTTATCAAATGTACCTGTTGGGATGACTACATGTTTCTTGTCCATTCTGTTACTATGATGAATCACATTGATTTGCACGGGTTGACAAAGTCTGTCCTTGCACCCCAGGAATAAATCCCATTTGATCATGGTGAATGATCCTTTTTGTGTGCTGTTAAATTCAGTTTGCTGGTATTTTATTGAGATTTTTGCATCTATGTTCACCAGGCATATTGACCTATAGTTTCCTTTTCCAGTAGTGTCTTTGGCTTTAGCTTCAGGGTAATGCTGGCTTCATAAAATGAATTTGGAAGTATTTACTCTTCTTTAGTTTTTTGAATAATTTGAGAATAATTGTTCTTTAAATTTTTGGTAGAATTCAGCAATGAAACCATCAGGTTGTGGGCTTTTTTTTTTTTTTTTTTTATGGGAAAACTTTTTATTCATTCATCGACTTATTTGTTATTGGTCTGATTAGATTTTCTTTTTCTTCATGATTCAGTATTGGTAAAATTGTGTCTAAGAATTTATCTGTTTCTTCTAGGTTAACCAATTTGTTCACATATACTTGTTTATAGTAGCCTCTGGTGGTCCTTTGTATTTCTGTAGTATCAGTTGTGATGTTTCCTCTTTGATTTCTTATTTTATTTGAATCATCTCTTTTTTCTTAGTCTAGATAAAGGTTTATCAATTTTATTTTTTCAAAAAGCCAACTTCTTAGTCTCATTCACCTGTTGTTTTTCATTTCGACTCTGATCTTTATTATTTTCTTTTTCTAACTTTATGCTTAGTTTTATCTTTTTCTAGTTCCTTCAGGAGTATTCTTAGGTTATTTATATAGATCATTTTTCTTTTCCATTTTGGTGTTTAATCCTATAAACTTCCCTCTTAGACCTGATTTTGCTGCATCCCATAGGTTTTGGTATATTGTGTGTCCATTTTCATTTGTCTCGATGTAATTTTTAATTTTCCCCTTTTATTTCCTTTTTTTTTTTTGAGACGGAGTCTTGCTCTGTCATGAGATTGGAGTGCAGTGGCGTGATCTTGGCTCACTGCAATCTCTACCTCCTGAGTTCAAACGATTCCCCTGCCTCAGCCTCCCGATTAGCTGGGACTACAGGCACACACCACAACGCCCAGCTAATTTTTTGTATTTTAGTAGAGACAAGGTTTCACCGTGTTGGCCAGGATGGTCTCAATCTCCTGACCTCATGATCCACTGCCTTGGCCTTCCAAAGTTCTGGGATCACAGGTGTGAGCCACCATGCTGGCCCTAATTTCCCTTTTAATGTCTTCTTTGACCCATTGATTGTTAGGAGCAATGCTGTTTCATTTCCATGTATTTGTGAATTTTCCAAAATTCCTCCTGTTACTGATTTCTAGTTTTATGCCATTGTAGTTGGAAAATAGACTTGATGTGATGTTAATCCCACTAAATTTGTTAAGTCTGATGTCTTATTTACTTGTTGTATGTATGATTTGTCCATTGCTGAAAGTGGTGTATTGAAGTCTTCTACTATTATTGCATTACAGTCTTTCTCTCCCTTGAGATTTATTAATATTTCCTTTATATATTTAGGTACTCTGATGTTGGGTGCATACATATTTATAATTGTTATATCTTCTTGATGAATTGACCTCTTTCTGATTATATAAAGACTTTCTTTTGTCTCTTTTTACAGTTTTTAACTTTAAGTCCATTTTATGTAAGTATATCTATATATAGAAATGTAGATTTTCTCTGATCTCTTTTAGTTTCAGTTTGCATGGAATATTTTTTCCATCCCTACACTTTCAGTCTATGTGTGTCTTAAAAGGTGAAAGAAGCCTCTTCTGGAATGTTGTTGGGTTATTTTTAAAAATTCATTCAACCACTCTATGTATTTTTTTTTTTTTTGAGACAGAGTCCCACTCTGTCACCCAAGCTGGAGTGCAGTGGAGCGATCCTGGTTTAAAGTAATTATTGATAGGTAAGGACTTACAACTGCCATTTTGTTAATCATTTTCTCATTCTCTGTAGGTCTTTTGTTCCTTTCTTTCTGTCTTGCTGCCTTTTGTGATTAGGTGATTTTTAAAATTGTATTCTCTGATTTTTCACTTTTATCTTTTATATATCTACTGTATGTTTTTGCTTTGTAGTTACCATAAAGCATACATAAAACATAATTGTAATAGGCTATTTTAAGCTGACTACAACTAAATGTTAATTGTATACAGAAACTCTACACTTTTACTCCATCCTTAATGTTATAATTTACATCTTTTTATATTGTGTATCCCTTAACAAATTTGTCACTATTAATAGATTTGTCTTTTAACTATTATATTAAAGATATGTGATTTATATAGCACCTGAATTTGTGCTATTTCCAGTGAATTTTAGACTTTGATATGCTTAGTGTTACTAATTAGCATAATTTTCTTTCAACCTGAAGAACTCGTTTTATCATGTCTTGTAAGAGAGGTCTGATAATAATGAAGAACTTATCACTTACCCTAGAGCATCATCAGCCCTGGGAGAAACTACCTCTGATGTAGAGAGCGGGCTTACTAAAATCTCCCAGAACTCAAAGAAAAAATACGAAACAAGGAAAATGGCCAAAAAGAACATCGTCGATACAGAGATCAGACAATGAGATTCCAGGGTCTTGTTAAGTGATGGGAGAAAATACTAACAGAACACATGTAACAGGAGCACCATTTTAGAGGAAACAAGAAGAAAAGTTTCCTACACTCAAAAGATATCACACCAGAAGTGGGCAGTACTCACTATGTTCAGGGAAACAAAAAGATAAAAACTGAAAAACAACATCAGAATGTTTTTCATGTGAAAGACATTTGTAAGGTAGGAGAATTAATCCACTTCCTAACAGCACAAGCTGCATGTCTATCTAAACTGATGTGCAAAAGCATGGATATGTTTGGATTTACTGGAAAACCATACATGTGTTTTTCAGAAATGCACAAAATGAATCACAGTAAAGAACCGATCAACAGGAAAACTGTGTAAGAAATCTGTGAGCTGGTTGTGAGGCAGTGGCTCCTATTATGTACAGATTTAATGCTAAGTTCCTGTGTTATGGCTATCAATATGTTACCAATAAATGGAAATATGTGTAATATGAAAAATAAATAATTTGATTAACATAGTAGTCCTGTAATTCTAGATCATTCCATGAAAGTTAGATCATAGGGAGTATGGGGAAGAAGAATAAAAATGTACTATTTGTGCTGAGGGGTAAGTAGCATGATTTAGTTTCTGAAGATGATAAGAGTCTTTGTGAAATTTTACTATTTTAAGAGACATACCAAAGTAACAGATTCTGCTGAATATGAAAGGATGGGAAAGAAAATCAGGGAATTACAGTCAAAGGTAAGAAATCATCATAATATTAATATCAAAATTGAATGTCAAATGCATTAGAATTCTTTAACTGACTAGGAGATTATCTACAATGATTATATAATTATCACCAACTTCAAATTATATATAGCATGATTTGCAAATGTAGGATGAAATTAACAAAATAGATTGAGGAGTGGCAACACACTTCCTTTGGTTCTTGACAGATAAAATGTCAGCTTCTAAGTATGCATATCTAGGAGCTAAAGAGAATAAAAATAAAGATGAAAATAATTAACATTTGGGGGATATTTACTGTGTGGTAGGCACTATTCTAAGTTCTTTTCGTGTATTAACATATTTAATCCTTAGGACAACCTTATGATATATGAATACTATTATCTCTATACTTCAAATAGACCCAGCACAAAGGCCAGAAATATAATTGATATACTTTGTGTAACAGGTAAATATTGCACTCTGGAACTTCAGAGAATATACCTTTAAGGGCTCAGGAAGCATTTGCCAAATTAGTCATATATTGGACCTTATTAAACCTCAGTAAATCCTCTCAAGTCTTCTAGTCCCCCTCAGAAATCATAGATCACATACCTTGTTCTAGACTACCTCATGTAGTAAAACTAAAAATAAATGACAGGGATAGAAACTTTGAAATGGTCTTCTTTATGTGGTTTCTTATTGTTTGAATCATGTACAATATGAATGTATTCTATCATCATAAAACGACAGCTAAAAAGTAAAACAAAAAAATCGTCTTATCTTAATTCAGAAACTAGCCCTAATAAATCTAAAAAGCAAAACAAAAAATGATTCATAGGTGGGCAGGGACCCATCCCAGGAAGAATACTGGAGATAATTTGTGGAGTTGAGGAAAGATCTCTTCTCCACCCTGAAATGAACAAAATCAGAGCAGAGCCTGCCTGCCTGAGTCTGAGCCATGTGCTCACATGGATCCCCTTGTGCTGACTGGAATATGCAGTCTGACTGGTCAGGCCTGGATCCTCTACCCTCATTGTGGCCAGGGAAGTGGAGAGCTGTGGTTGGCAATCTCACCAGATCAAGATCTAGGGAAGTGGCAGGTCTCTAAGGGAGGAGGCAGTGTATAGCACAAACACCTGATGTCCACCACAGGGGGAAAAACAAGGCCAGATATTCTACCTACCCCTTTGTTCTAATAGGTACTTTGTTCCCATGATTCCTTAATTCTTTGGTGTATGAACTACATACAGGTCTATACTATCTTCAACCATAAGATTTGCTCCTTGTTACTATGCAGGCTTCACAAGGATCATAATATTTCATAGAGATGTGTCACCTGCATTTTAATCACCTCCTCTTTGGTTTCTTACCCTCCAACCAACCAGAGCTAAGAGAGCCATTTTGATCTCAGGTTACTGGTGATGCAATTCCTCCTCTTCTTTCCCCTTGTTACTACCCACCCCTCTCCCACCACTCCATCCCTCCACATGTTTTACCTTATTAACTCGGAGTCTGTCTTAGTTTTAGTGTCACTTTCTAAGGGAAGCACTCTTTATATCCTGACCTTCCAGACCAGATTCATTTCACCCATGTACCTTTTCTTCAAATCACTTATTGCCATTTCAAATCACTCATTTGTATGTGACTTTTTGATTAGTATTTTTTTGTCCTCATATACTCATCAATGTTCTTGGATAGAAACAATAGAAATCGCTGGGTGGGGTGCCTCACGCCTGTAATCCTAGCACCTTGGGAGGCTGAGGCGGGCAGATCACTTGAGGTCTGGAGTTTGAGACCAGCCTGGCCAACATAGCAAAACCCCATCTCTACTATAAATAGAAAAATTAGCTGGATATGGTGGTGTGCACCTGTAATCCCAGCTACTTGGGAGGCTAAGGTAGGAGAATCACTTGAACCCAGGAAGTGGAGGCTGCCATGAGCCAAGACTGCACCACTGCACTTCAGTCTGGGCAATAGAGCAAGACTCTGTCTCCAAAGAAAATAAAAAATAAAAAAGAAACAATGGAAATGGATCATGGTATATTTATGGCAAAGTTTAATTTATTGGAAAGGTATTAGGAAGCTTACAGTTTTAATGGGAGGCTGGAGAACAAGGATGAGGCAGGGATGAGGTTTGGTAAGGCAGAGCCAGCATCTTGCTAGGGGTAGTGGGTTTAGGATGCTGCCACCCAAACCTTCAAAACTGGATACTTACCATTGTACTACTGGCACCACCACACTGGCACTCACTACTGGCCTACTGAACCCTTAACTCTGATCATATACCTTGTGTCATTTCTCCGACATCAATATCCTGAGCAGGAGCATCTCAATGGCTGTGCTTTGGTCATAAACCTCCTTTCAGTTACCGAAGGGCCAGAGAGGGACTATCTGCCCACTCTTAGTTTCATAGTAGAAGAGGGGCTTTGCTTATTAGTACTCTTTTCGATGGCCCAGAATTGAAAACAACTAAAATGTCTCTCTAAGGTGAATTTCCCTAACAAGGAGTCCTTTGTGATAAACCCCAGATGGCTCCAGCTGGTTGCTCTCTGCCGATAGAACCGCAGAGATTTGTTTAAATGAGTCATTTTCAACCTGGGTTCTGCATTCAAAGCATCTGGAAAATCTGATGGGGATTAAGTGGACTGGTTTAAAATTACCTGGCAGATGGTAGAGGATTTGCAGTCTTCTTCCTGCTTAACAAGACTAGACCCTTACCTCTCTCTCCCTCTCCTTGACTAAAGGGATTCTGTCTGTGAAAGAATTTTCTGAAATGCAAAGTTTTATTCAAATGTAAATCATAACCTTTACCTTTACTTCATGAGATGCCAAAGATCTTTTTAACTTTTTAACTATGAAAACATCAAGCTATATAAAAGCAGAATAACATAAGTCCTTAATAGACCCATCATCACCCAGCTTCAAAAATTATCAATTTATGGCCAATTTTATTTTATTTATACTTTCAGCCTCTGCCCCCTCATTGAATTATTTTATCATGTCATTCACAAATGTTTTAGTATGTATTTCTAATAGATTAAAAACCCTAACAAAACGGCCACCATACTATTAGCACCTCAAACAATGATCAATAAGATTGGACAAATCAGAAATCAAATAAACCAACTGCTTCAATTGATATGTCTCTTCAGTCTCTTAATATATAGATTCTGCCACCAAGCCTTTTTCCCCTTTGTAATTTTTATTTATTTATTTATTTATTTATTGAGACAGCGTCTCACTCGGTTGCCCAGGCTGGAGTGCAATGGCACAATCTCGGCTCACTGCAACCTCCGCCTCCCAGGTTCAGGCAATTCTCCTGCCTCAGCCTCCCAAGTAGCTGGGATTACAGGCGTGTGCCAGCACACCCAGCTAATTTTTGTATTTTTAGTAGAGATGGGGTTTCACCATGTTGGTCAGGTGGGTGTCAAACTCCTGACCTCGTGATCCACCCACCTCAGCCTCCCAAAGTGCTGGGATTATAGGTGTGATTTATTAAAGAAACCAGGTCATTTTTTCTCGAAATTTTTGTTCAGTATATATCTCACCGTTTGTATTGTCCTGATTTTAAAACAAACCTATTTTTTAGAAGTTTCACATCTACAGTACAGAGTTCCCATATACTCTACCTACTTTACCCTATAATTAACATCTACATTATTATAAAATATTTCTTACAATAACAAATGAATTTTGATATATTATCATTAACCAAAATCTATGCTTTATTCACATTTCCTTAGTTTTTCTCTAATGTGCTTTTTCTTCTCCAGGATGCCACATTCCATTTAGTCACGTTACATCTTCTTAGGCTCATCTTTGTTGTGAGAATTTCTCAGATTTTCTTTATATTTCATGATTGCTACAGACTGAATATTTTTGTTCTCAAATTCTTATGTTGAAATCTTAGCTCCAATTGTGTTGGTATTTGGAAGTAGGGCCTTTGAAAAGTTATTAGGTCATGAGGGCAGAGCTCTCATGCCTGAAATTAGTGACTCTATAAAAGAGACCACAGAAAACTCCCTCACCTCTTCTCACATGTGAGGTTTCAGCACAAGGCTATCTTCTATGAACTCAGAAGTGGGCCCTCAGTAGGCACCAAATCTTCCAGTACCTTGATCTTCTACTTCTCGGGCTTCAAAACGGGGAGAAATTAAGTATTTGCTGTTTCTAAGCCATCCAATCTATGGTATTTTGTTCCAGTAGCCCTAATGGACTAAGATAATAACAATTTTGAGACTTACTGGTCAGGTATTGTGTAAAATGTCCCTTCAGTGGGATTTGTTTGGTGCTTTTCTCATGGTTAGAGAGGGATTATATCTTTTTGGAGGAAAACCACAGACAAAAGTACCATTTTCATTACTTCATATTAAGGGTGCATTCTACCAACATGACTTGTCAATGTTGATTTTGACCTTGATCACTTGTACAAGGTAGTGTTTGTCAGGTTTCTTCACAAAGTAACAAAGTTTCTCCTCCCCTCTCCTGTTTTCATACTGTACTCTTTGGAAGGAAGTCATTATTCACAACCCACAAGGAGTAGGAAGCTATGCTCCACCTCCTTGAGGACAGAGTAGTTACATGAATTATTTCTAATTCTTCTGCACAGGATGTTTTTCTCTTGTCTATTTATTTACTAATAAATTTTCATTATTTATTTGTACATCAGTATGGACCTCTAGATATGTATTTGATACTTCAAGTTGTAATCCAATACAATTCTTTCACCTTTGGCCACTAGGAGTTTTTTCAGTTGGTCCCTGTGTCCCTGTTTCTTTGACACATCTCCATCAATATAGATTTCTGTCTTTTTTTATTTGGTGAACTTCCTTAATTTCTGGCATCAAAAGATGCTTCTGGCTTATTGTATATCTAAGTTGTATATTTCCTGGCCTAATGTTGGAATCAGCCATTTCTCCAAGGCTTTTGATTCCTTTTATAGAAAATGGTGTTAGAAGCCAAAATGTGGCACTTGATGTGTTTGTTGCTATTGGAATATTATTGCTTCTAAGCCCACTCACCTGACGGAGCAAGGAAACGTGTGCACATTCACCCTTGTATGTATACATATGTGTGTGTGTATATATATATAAAACCATATCTACATCAAGCTAAAAATGAATTCATACTGATGTTTCAGACTCTGATCTATTACTACATAGATCATTCTAGTCTCTTCCTAATATTTTAAATAGGCATTCCTTTGTATTTCTTATAAATTGTTAGATCAAGGTAACAGTTATATTTTGGCAGAAATAATCCAAAGGAGGCAGTGTGCTCTTTTATCACAATGGGTATAACAACTGTCTATTCATGATGTGATCATTCCCTAGATTCCATTAATTCTTTAACATTTGTTAAATGTTAAAATTTTGATTGGCTCTTTCCTTCTTTGATTAACTGGAATACTTTGTGAGATACATTTCCTCTCATTAACTATTTGGTGGCCCTGAGGAAGAACCCATATAAAAAAAGGCAGGATAAATGCTTGATTCTTTTCATTATTATTTTTTAAATAATAGATTGGTTTTTTAGAATCCTCCCAGGCTGACCACAGGGTTATTTTTGGTTCCAAGTACCATTATGAACTGGCAGCAGCTTTTTAGCTACATGGCTCAGCCCTCTACTTGCAGCTTTGAGTTCTGGACATTCTGCCTCAGGATAGTGGAATGGGGGGGGTGATTGGTGGGGGTGGGGAGGTGGGGCAGAGGCAGAGAGGGATTTGAAAGGGATGGCAAGGTGGGGGCTCTGAAGGGTTTCCATATTTATCTAGAAAAAGCTCTGATCTCCAAAATCATTAATACTTGTATAGCTGTTGCCTTGGTTTTACAGCTTTTCATGTTGCCTTTGAAATTTTGAAGTCCATCTTTTAAAGTCCATCTTTAAAGTCTCCTCAAGCAACCAGGAAAGAAAGAACAGCCTGAAGATCTGGAAGGGGCATCTTTGATCCTAAATCATTAAAGGTAGCCTATCTAGGAGAAAAACCAAGTCACCTTTGGAATGCTAGTGGAAGGCGGAAGGCCCTGGTTCTCCAACCTGGTTATTAGTTACCTAAAACACATTTTAAAAACCACGTATGTCCCTGCATGACCCACAAATATTCTGATTAAATTGGTTGTGATAGGACCCCAAAAGTGTTAGTTTTTTAAAAACTGTATAAGCTTTTTGCACGGTGACTCTAACGTTAAAGAAGAGCTATTTTCAAACCCCCTAGAACTCTAGCAGGCTAATGACAATTGTGTCACACCGACAGACTCATCACCTTAATGCAGTTGCTTCATGTTTTTAGATGATATCCCTGCCCCACAACTCAGAAGACTAAGCTAGGAAAGATAATGTCATACAAGTCTCATCCCTGCGAAGAATACTGGAGGCTGATGAGTGTAGTTCAGTTCCAACACTTGGGTCTTTATTAATATTTTTGTAGAGATAGGGTCTCTATGTTGCCCAGACTGGTCTCAAATTTGTGACCTCGAATGACCTCCCCTTGCCTTCCACAGTGCTGGGATTATAGGTATGAGCCAGTGTGCCCAGCCCTGGGTCCTCAACATAAGACATAGCACTGTGCCCCAACCCTTGACTCCAAGAATGGCTACATTTACTTTCTGCCTGGCACTGTTCTAAGTGCTTTACATATCTCAACATCCCTAATAGGTTGGTATCATCTCCACTTAACAGATGAGCTATTGGGATCTGAGAGTTAAGTGACTTGTTAAGGTCAAAAGCCTACTTCTGGGTGGGTCCAGACTCTTTTCCACCACATGCTGTCACTTACAGGCTGTGATTTTATGCCTAGCCCCTCTCAGAGCTGCCTCCTGCTTTCTACTGCATAATCAATATTGACACCGGGTGTAGGGGCGCTGTGTGGCGTGGGGAAGGCCTGGCTTAGGGTGAAGGATCCTAAATCTCTGCTCCTCAGCATCAGGCCCTGGGTAGGCCCCTGCCCTTGTGATAGGGTAACCCACCCTCCTTCACAGCTCAGAGGTCTGAGGGTGTTTGAGGGAAAGACTAGAATGCCTAGGAGGCTTCTTCTACCTCTCACCCCTCCTCATTCCCAGTCCTGTGCCACAGGGTTTCACTCACAGCTCCTTCCGCTCCACACTTCCCCTGAAAATCTCACTGTCCTGTGACCTCTCCATGTGCCACTTCCTGTGCGTCAAACCCCCAGGATCAGCTGCCCACTGTCTATGGCCACCCCAATTCTTGACTAGAACTACATTTATTACTGCCCACCCTTCTCCCACTCTTCTCCTCTCAGAAAATGACACCACATCCAGGAAACTCTTCACCACCACTAGCCCAGTGCTCCCTCTTCCCCCTTCACGCAGTCACCAAGTCCACTCAGTTTCACCACTCAAGATAGTTGTTAGACCATGGTGCCGCTCCATCCCCATTTCGCTAGGATAGGCCTCCGTGTGTGAGGCCAGCCCTGCCGCATTTCCTCCTAACCCCAACCCAGGCCTTGTGCTTTGTGTACCACCACACCCAACCAAAGCTCGTTACCTGATTTGCTGTTTTGGCTCCCAGGAGACGTTTAGGTACCCGTCTGGGTCCAGGTTTAGGGCGCGGCCACACCTTCAGCCCCGCCCCCCGCACGGCCAACCCAGAGGTTGCTTTCGGTTTCCCTAGGGTTCCTGGATCCCGGACTTCACGGGTCTGCAAGCCCCGCCCTCATTGGCTGCCTCCCTCACCAGTCGCGGCGCCCCGCTCTAAGGCGCTTAGGTTACGCCCCTTATTCCCGCAAGGATTGGGCCTTGCGGCACCGCCCAGGCTCGGATTGGTAGGAGGTGAGACCCGCCCCTCTGCCCACGTGGGCCTTCGGGACCGCGGAGGAGCAGTGTCCGGCCATGGCTGGGTCCCGCAGGCTGGAGCTCGCCGAGGCCCTGGAGTTGGGGCCTGGCTGGCGGCATGCGTGCCACGCTCTGCTCTACGCGCCGGACCCTGGGATGCTCTTCGGCCGCATCCCGCTGCGCTACGCCGTACTGGTGAGAAGGGGGCGCGACCGGCCAGTTTCTGCGTGAGCCCTGCTCTCTTTCTGGGGATCTCCTCCGGGACGCCCCTGCCAATCCCCGCTTCCCCCTCTCGCAGATGCAGATGCGCTTCGATGGACGCCTGGGCTTCCCCGGCGGATTCGTGGACACACAGGACAACAGCCTAGAGGAAGGGCTGAACCGCGAGCTGCGCGAAGAGCTGGGCGAGGCTGCGGCCGCCTTCCGCGTAGAGCGCGCTGACTACCGCAGCTCCCACGCCGGGTCAGGGCCGCGCGTTGTGGCCCACTTCTACGCCAAGTGTCTGACGCTCGAGCAGCTGTTGGCCGTGGAGGCAGGCGCTACACGCGCCAAGGACCACGGGCTGGAGGTGGGGCCAGCCTGGGACTCTGTCCCTTTCCCAATTTCCTCTTCTCCCAGAGCTTTCCTTCCCCCAAGAAAGAATCCCTGCAGAAAGTCTTTACCCCTCTGACCTTGCCCACTTCCCAATTTTCTTGATGGAGTTGGGATCGTGGTCATCTCTACTTTGAGTTAGTACTGCCAGCCTGGGCTTTCTGTAAAGGTCTTTCCCCACCCATTACCAGGAGAGATCCAGGATCTCTGGAGACATCTTTTCTAGAACACACTTATCCGCGTCTCTCTGCTGTTCCCTATTGACAGTGTGATAGATTATCACATTATTTAGGCATGGCACCCTATGTTTTGTTCCTGGGTTTGCTTTTCTTGTGTAGGAGGTGTGACCCTGATATTTCAGGCAAGCCTAGTAGATTGTGTATGAGGTGGTTCTCAAAATTTGGCAGGGAGCAGAATCATCTAGGTGGCTTATTAAAACAGTAATTTCTCCCAGCATTCCTGCATTGGTGACGGGCATGGGGAGAAACCTGCGAATTTGGAGTTTTCAGAAGTTCCCAAATAATGCTGATGCAAGTAATCTGAGGATCGCATTTTGACAACCACTGGTGAAAGGGTATGAATGCATCTTTGAGGCAGGAACCACTAGAGGTTTAGAAGCAGATGTGGAAAATATTAATTGATAGAGCTAGATAATAGGTTTTGGGTCATTTTCCTGCAGAAGGTTGGGCCACTAGGCTTTAGTGAGGTATGAGCCTTGGGCCTGGTTCTGCTGGAGTGTTAAGGGGTGAGACCTCTGCTCTAGAAATACCTACTGGAGAGAGGATGGAGTTAAGGGAATGAGCCACCTGGGGCCCCAGTGTCTCCTGTCTCCTTCTTTTTCAGGTGCTGGGCCTGGTGCGAGTGCCCCTGTATACCCTGCGGGATGGTGTGGGAGGCCTGCCTACCTTCCTGGAGAATTCCTTTATTGGCTGTGCCCGTGAGCAGTTACTCGAAGCTCTCCAGGACTTAGGACTGCTACAGTCTGGCTCGATCTCAGGCCTTAAGATTCCAGCTCGTCACTAGAGGCAGTCCTCCATGGACCCTTGGAAACTGAAATGAGGACCTTGGTACTAGGGAGGGAGGGAAGGATGTGGGAATGTTTTCTTATTGGACCTGAGAGATGATACATTATACCAGATTAAAAGAAGGAGAAGTGTGTACCATATGTTTTGAGCAAAGGACCCTCCAATTCATGGCACCAGGGGCAAAAATCCACAGCTCATCCTAGGTACCCTGGCAGCTTCTCAGAGCCTGCCTCCTCCCTGTATATATGCATACAGTCTGGTAACCCCCAGGCATGCAAATATACAGTCTATTACAACACACAGCCTGACACCTTCCCCTGGTCATGTCCAGTTTAACCATGAAGGGGTATTTGTCAACATACTCTGCTCCCTGATTGCAAGGAGCTTCTTAAGCAAGCATGGGTCCTTCCCACACTCCTCCATGGCTACTCTCCAGGATCTAGCCCAGTTTATTTGTTAGGGAGGATAGAGAGGCAGAGGACCCCCTGTGCTTCCTGAAAATAGACTTGCTCTTGTCTAAGTGGTGACCAAGGCAGTTGGCTCTTAAAAGGTGGGAGAGTATCCTAACCAATCCCCAATATTTTTCTTCTGAAACTGAGCAGGAGGGGTAAGGAAATGGCTAGGTTTCCTTAGACTGAGCATGGGCACAAGACCTGTAACTACTGGTGTCTCTGCTCCGGAGCGTTCATCTTTGGGATGCCTGAGACTCTGATACTATCAGAAGGGAAGTGACCCACCCTGGTCTAGGCCTGCCCTGCCAAAAAGAGCCTCCCATTAAAGAGGGCTTACAGCTGGGCCTCTAGGCCCTTCACTTCATCTACATAAAGGTGGTAGAAAAACGTAGACTGGACAAAGTAATCCATGGAGAGAGAAAAAGAAGAGAGCTCAGGACATGGCCCTGAGGAAGCCCAATCCTAAGAGTTTGGGCAGAGAAAACCAGGCATGTTAAAGAATACAAGAAAGTGGACTATGCAGAGTGCTTATGAGGGTTTCACTAAAACAGAGGCAGAACTGCCCACTCAATTTAGTAACATGAAGTGTTTGATGATTATGATGCAGCAATTTCAGGGAGGGTGGTGCAGAAGGCGGGCTGGATTGGCTGAGTCAATGGAAGATCGGAGAGTGGAGCATGTGAGAAGTTAGCCCTAAATGGGGTTCAGGTTAATAACTGGAGAGCTGTGGGGTCAAGCTGTGTTTAAGGTGGGAGGTAGAGCATGCTGATGTTGATGGCAACAGTCAAGATGGTGCAATGAGAGAGATGGGAGGGGGATGGGGAGGGGGACAATGGCTCCTAGGTCACACCACCCTCCTCAACATGTCGGGTTTTTACTTCAGCACCCACGTGGAGGCTCACCCTGCCCTCCAGCCTCACCAGCCCCAGATCTCATGTCTTAAGGCTCCTCCCCTGGCTCTGGCCAGCAACCCCAGGTCATATCCTCTATTTTGCCTTTACCTGAAATTGCTCCACCTCTCAATTTCCAAAGCACTCCTGTCTGGCTCAAATACAACCCCGACCAACCCCTCACCATTCTGGAGTTTCTACCTTGTCAAGACCTCTAATTTCCTAATCCCTTCCTAGTCACCTGCTTCTCTCAATTCCCATTTTGGGCCAATTAAACTTTAGACTGCAATTTCTCCTGTCATGTCATTGGAAGATGCTGGAGCTTGGCCCTTATCAGAGAAGAAGAGAAGAGCCAAGTGGCAGATTTTATTTACAGCATGTTCAATTCTGAGGAAGAGGAGTATCGTCAGGGCAGAGGAAAAAGGAAAAATGAGAAAGTCCCTCATGGACTTAAGGCTCCCGCAAAGAGAAACCATGTGCCTTCTTCCCACTTCCCTTCTGGTTTGGGCAAATGAGGCAGTTCATGCTCCCTTTAGGGGTGGAGGCAGTCTGTAGAGACCAGTAGGGTGGAGATGAAATCTTGCAAAGGAACCCTTCTTACACTCGAAAAGCAAGAATAGCAAAGGGACTTTGGGAAGGACATAACACAAGAATAGGAAGCTCCTCACCAACAGCTCCCAAATGGAAGGAGTCTGTGTGTCTAGCGTTTTCACCAAAGTGCGGCTATCCTGATGCACAGATGCAAACTGGAACTGCTGCCTATGCCTTCACCATGGGCATGTACCCACCACAGGCATTCCCAGGTGATGCAGGGGCATAGGATTCCCTCTTTCTGCTCAGGATAACAATCCCTGGATGGGGTTTTCAACAAGTATAGGAGCTCCTGGACTCAGCCAGGACTCTCACCCACAGTCCCAGTCCTCCCACCTTCTTCAGGTCTCTAGAAGACAGAACTGATGGGTTTACAACATCCTGTTGTAAACAGCCAGCGCTAATCCTAGGCTGTGGATGTAGGGAAGGCCAGGTAAACAAGGAGGGGAGAACAGGTGAATGACCCCAGTTGTTTAATACAGAAAGAACAGAATTGCCCCCAATTTACTTAAGTAAACAGCAAGGAATTTTGTAGTATGTCTGTTCCAGAAATACTACAAAATAGAAGAGAATGTGAGCACCAGATGCACGTGATAAAGACCATGCTCTGGAAGATGGATCCAAGGAGTAGAAGCAATATTTGCTCACAGCATTTAAGGAGAGCAGGGACTCTGGGATGCGGTGAGAGTAAAGATAAGACAGGCAGGAACCACCAACAACATCAAGAAAGGATTTAAGGGCAGGGATCTCTCTGTTAGAGAACATTACCCTAGAAACAGCAAAGAGCATCATCAGCCCTGGGAAAAACTACCTCTGATGTGGAGAGCAGGCTTAAGAAAATCCCCTAGAACCCAGAGAAAAAGTACAAAACAAGGAGAATGGCCAAAGAGAACATCATAGATACAGAGATCAGACAATGAGAATCCAGAGTCTTGTAAAGTGATAGAAGGAAAATGCTAACAGAACACATGTAACAGTAGCACCATTTTAAAGGCAACCAGAAGAAAACTTCCCTAAACTCAAAAGATACCACACCAGAAGTGGGCAGTACTCACCATGTTCAGGGGAACAAAAAGATAAAAACTGAAAAGCATCAGAATGTTTTCTGTGTGAAAGAAATCTGTAAGGTAGGAGAATTAGGTCACTTACTACAGCACAAACTGCATGTCTATCTAAATCAACATTTAAGTGCAAAAGCATGGATGTTACTCGTGTAGTTAACTGGGAAACCATACAGGTGTTTTTCAGGAATGTACATAATGAATCCAAGTAAAGAACTGATCATCAGGAAAGTTGTGTAGGAAGTTTGTGAGCTGGTTGTGAGGCAGTGGCTCCTATTATGTCCAGTGTTAGTGCTAAGTACTGTGTTAATGATGGCTGTCAAGCAATATGTTAGCAATTGAAAGGAAATATGTATACTGTGAGCATAATAAATATTTTATAAAGAATAATCATTTGGTTTTATGCTAGTTCCCAGGTTCTCATTTATTTTAGTAAATGTGAGTAGCAGGAGGGAGAAAGAAGCATAAAAATGTGTTGATTTTACGGAGGAAATTAGCAGGATTTGGTTTCTGAAAATGGTAAGACTTGTGAAAATTTACTCTCTCAAAGTACATACCAAAACGTGATTCTGGCTGAATATGAAAAGATGAGAAAGAATGCCAGGGAACTGCAGTTAAAAAGTAAGAGATCATCATAATATTAATATCAAAAGGACTAGAATTCTTTAATTGATCAAGAGATTATCCACAATAATCACATAATCAACAATTTCAGATTATATACAGCAAAGTCAATTAGAAATTAATAAAATAGTATTAAGAGAGTGCTAACATACTTTGATCAACGTTTGACAGTTAAAATGTCTGCTGTAAGTATGCCTATCCAGTATCTAAAAAGAATAAAAAAGAAGATGCTGATGACAATGAACATTTTAGGGATGCTGACTGTGTGGCAGGCACTATTCTAAGCTCTTCATGTATCAACACATTGAGTCCTTAGAACAATCTTAAGATGTAGGGATACTATTGTCTTCATACTCAAAATAGACTCAGCACAAAAGTAAACAATGAATGCACTTTGCTTACATTCTGAACTCTGTAACTTCAAGCAGTGAATATAGTTTTAAAGAGTCAGGAAACATTTAGCAAATTAGTCATTTATTGGACCTTATAAAACCTCAATAGGCCGGGTGTAGTGGCTTACGCCTGTAATCCCAGCAATTTTGTAGGCCGAGGTGGGTGAATCACCTGTCAGTAGTTCAAGACCAGCCTGGCCAACATGTTGAAACCCCGTATCTACTAAAAATACCAAAAAAATTAGCCAGGTATTATGGCACGTGCCTGTAACCCCAGCTACTCAGGAGGCTGAGGCAGGAGAATTGCTTGAACCTGGGAGGCGGAAGTTACAGTGAGCCAATATCACACCACTGCACTCCAGCCTGGGTGACAGGGCGAGACTCCATCTCAGAACAAACACAACAACAACAACAAAAACCTCAGTAAATCCTCTGGTCTATCACCCTCTTAGAAATAATGGAGCACATACCAAGTTCTGGACCACATGTAAAACTAGAAATAAATTACAGGTACAGACACTCTGAATTCGGTATGCCTTTTTATATTGTTTGAATCTTGCACAATATGTATGTATTCTATGGTCATAAAATGACTAGTTAAAATAATAAAGAGGAACATTTTTGTGTGTGTGAGTATATAGAAACCAGCTCTAATACATCTGAAAAACAAAAAAAGGACCCATGAGTAAGTGGGGACCTATCCCTCCCTGTAAGAATTTTGGGGTAATATGTGGAGTTGAGGGAAGATCTCTTCCCCAGCCCCAAGTGATCAAAATCAGATTAGAGGCTGATTGACTTTGGGCCATGTGCTCACGTGGATCCTCTGTGTTAACTGGAATATGCAGTGTGACTGTGCCCTCTGCCCTCCCAGTGGCCAGCAGGGTAGAGACTTGTGATTGCCAGTTTCACCAGATCAAGATCTAGAGGAGAAGCAGATCTGTAAGGGAGGAGGTAGTGTATAGCACAAACACCTGATGCCCACCACACGGTGGGGGGTGGGGGGAGGGGAGAACAAAGCCAGGTGATCTTGCACAAGGTGCAGGGCCGGAGACCATGTTATTTTAGAAGCATGCCCTGTGGCATCCAACCTGGAATTATGAGGATAATAAAAGAGAAACAAGGCTAGAAATTAATATTGCCAGAAGCTAGTGTGTGGAAAATTCTTCCTGATCTTACAGTTCATATACAAAAACAAACAAAACAAAAAACTTGAGGTTGTTTTTTAACATTTGACAAAAATTTTAAAACTTTACATTATGTTACCAATAACAAGTTGTGAAACCAAAAACCCGTTTAAACTATCAATAATTAAAAACACATTTTGAGTACCATCCTAGAGAAAAACTGAATAAATTTCCAATTCACCACATGTAGAATGACAGTATAAAATTGTCATATGAAGACTAATCAAATAGTGTGCAACTAAAAAAAGGTAGAAAAATAGTATAAGGGCATATTAGGTGATTAGTTAATTATGTTATTTTTCTGGATTTTTTCATGCTTGTAGGGTTTTTTTAGTTTTTTCAAGTTGTAACTTGTTGTGAATTTATATTCTAAATCACTTTCATATCAAATTTTGGTTTCTCTTTTTTTCTTTTTTAAAAAATTTATTTATTATACTTTAAGTTCTGGGGTACATGTGCAGAACGTGCAGATTTGTTATATAGGTATACACGTGCCATGGTGGTTTGCTGCATCCATTAGCCCGTCATCTACATTAGATAAAAAGTGTTCACAGAGTTGCATAAGATTCAAGCCCGACACAACCTAGTTCTGCCCATGCATTGAGGCCTGGCATCCCTGGCTACTTGGATGGAGTGAAGTGGAGCAGGAAGTAGCTTTTCAGCATCTCACCTTCCCTGAAGACGCTGATGCTGGGGCTGAGACCTAAAGGAGAAAGCTGGGGTATAACTAACAGGGAAATCATCTGTTTGAGATTTTTTCAGTTTGTAGAACTAACTGAAGTTATTCCTTATTTATCCAAGAGATGGTATGTTATGTAAATTTTCTATACCAGGACTTAGGGGTGATGAAGGGGATAAGAGGTGAGAGAGAGAGAATAATCAAATCCCAGTGAGCATAAGTAGCTGAGAAACACTGGTCTCTGAACCTGAAGCCTTTCCTTGGTGTTGGTGTAGTTGGTGACCAAATGGAGAATTTAATGTCCTTAAGGCAGTTGTCCTCCACGGGAGTGACACCCCTCCTTAAAGGGAGTCTTCCTGTTACCAATATCATGTAACAAACCGTCCCCACATTTAGTGGGTTAGAATAACAGCAATTCATGGTTGTAGTCAGATGGAGGCTGGAGCTTGAGTAGTTGGGCTAGCCAGGCATCTCTTTCCCTTCAGATCATCTCAGGGCCTCTCCATGTTGGCTGTTTGGGCTTCCTCACAACATGGCCACCTATGGCAGTGAGATTGCTTATATGGCAGGTCTGGGCTCCAACATGAGTATTCCACCAAGCAAGGTGGAAATCGCATGGCCTTTTCTGACTTATCCTCATAAGTCAAACAACTTCACTTTCCCCACATTCCACTGGTGACAAACTAGATACAAACTCACACAGATTCAAGGAATGGGAGGACTAGGCTCCAAATCTTGATAAAGGAGCGACACAGTTCTGGAAGATGGTGTGGGACAGGAGATATTCTATGGCAATCTTTGGAAAAGAGAATCTGCTACATGGTGTTTCCAAATCCTTATGGTAAAAAGGAGGCATTGGATCTGAGAACCCTTGTTGCAGCCCTGAATATATTTCAGATGGAGCCAAGCACTACTTGACAGGGTTAGAATCAGAGTGCTTGGCAGCAGGTCTTGCTCCAGGGCTTGACTTGCAGCTGTCATCCTGCTCCCACCTCACAGGGGCACGACAGAAATGAGGCTGCCAAATCACAGGTTAGAAACTTCTGGAGATGGACACAGGTTGGTGCCATGTAAAAAGTCAGAGGGAAAGTTCTGGATTCTGGACTTTTTTTCTGATAACTTTTAAAGCTGTAATAATGTTCTGAGAAACCTCAGGTCTGGTTTACCATTGTGTCAGTTATTCTAAGACACACATTTAAAAAATCTCTGAAATAGGAATGAGTCTTACAGTTGATGCTAGGTTTTGTTCTTGACATAGTTGATATCTACTGCATACAGCTTTAAAAGTTTCAGAAGGAATGTCAGCAGCTTGGGAAGAAATCCAAGAGATGAATGTGGGGAACTCTTAAGAAATGTTGCAAATCATGGCTCTTAATGGCACAGAGGATGATGTTTTATAGAAAGATATGGACACCTATGATCCCAGTTTGAAGTGATTCAAAGAGATGGATGCTGCGTAGAAGTTTTAGAGATATCTAAATCATTTTATTTTGCATGTATTTCCTTTCTACATATGTACAAAGTGATGTATAATAAAAACTCATGTCTCAATATGTCTGAAAGGTCTTTTTAATGCACAGAAAAAAATTTAAATACCTTCTAATTGGCAAGAAAGCATCAGGTATGGCTCCATGGCAGTATTTTTTTTTTTCTTAATGGTACCTAAAATATTAAGGCATGTTGCAAGCAATGATTTCTCAGAGCGGGTGAAACACGGGAGATAAGCCTCATTTTCACCTCAGAGGCAACTGAAATCCTAAGAGACTTCTAAGAAAGAGCCCACGGTATGCAGTGATGTCTGACAGGCGAGGAGTCCGAAATGTCCATGACGTGTACACCCATCCCCCTATCTGAGAATCCAACACCTTGTACCTTAAGATCTGGTCAAATATTGGCTTCAATACCTCATTTCTTAAACTAACGTCTGTGGTCTGCCAAGGTGCTTCCAGTTTTTAGGACAAAGAAACTGAATGTTTGAAACTGGACACATGGTCTCCATAGGTATCAGGCATCTTGCTCTCAGACACCACTGAGAACACGTCAGTCCTCTTTTTAGTAACATTAATCACATTAAATGCAACTCACACGCTATTCATTCCTGGAATGTCCCACTTTTCCCAAGCCCCTGTAATGTCTGACTTGTCCTTCAAAACTCATAATCCCTTTAGGGCAGCTTTCGCCCCCTCTCTTCTAGGCTACCATGGCAACTGGAGTATGCCTCTGCAATAGTACATATGCCATTGCCCAGGATTCTGTCTTTAAATTGCTTTCGGCCCTACTAGAACACGACTCTGTTTCCCCAGCATCTGGCATGTTTCTTATGAAGTAAACTTGATAAGCACTCAGTAAAATGCTTATTGAACATATGCTTCATGAGAAGTCTTTGCTCTTATGGAAGCTAAAGAAGCCTCCAAATAGAAGTTCATTTGGAATGTTACTTGATATTAACTTTTGTCAAGAGTCCAGTGTGGCAAACAGCACTGGACTAAGATTCAAGTCTCTTTTACAAGGTCACATGACCTTGGGTAACTTCCCTAACCTTGCTGGCTCTTGGTCTCCCCGTCTTCTGTGAACCTCTCAAGGGTGACCATATTTTCCATTATTTAGCACAGTGCCTGACACATAGAATGTGCTCAATAAATATCGATTTTAATAATGTAATCTGTAAAGCAAATGAAGAGATTGGACAAATTATCTCAAAGGGCACTCTTTGGCTTCCTCATAATGCAAATAAACACTTCTCCTCCCCTCATCCAATCAAAACACTTAATAATTCTTAATTCACAGGATATAGTTTAACAAAGCAAACTTATAAGGCTGCTTGGAGGCATCTCAGCAACTTATTGCCATCCTAGCAACTTAATACCATTACACTCAAATGATGGGTAGAGAACAGATAAATTTACCTGAGGAACATGTTGAAGTTTGGAACTTAAGGTCATTCTTACTGATTACTATAAGAAACAGGTAATAAGGTTTATTAGTCCCTAGAGACACTCCTCAGACCCTCTTCCACCTATTGGCTGATACCTGAAATCCTACCATTCATCTTCTTAGTGTGAAGGTCTTTCTACCTTTAAAAAAACCGTAGAATATTCATAATTTTTTCAATAGTGCTCAATACTAGAATAAATATATTTATGTATTAGCTACACGGAGCTTTTAAAGATAACATTGGTGAGTTGAGAAGTAATATTGTTCCTGTTTCATGATACCATATGTGCATATATATATATATAAACATATAAAACATGGTCTATCTATCTATCTATCTATCTATCATCTATCTATAGAGGCTCTCACTCTGTCACCCAGGCTGTGATGTGATCACAGCTCACTGCAGCCTTGACCTCCCTGGGTTCAGGTGATCCGTTTACCTCAGCCCCGTGAAAGTAGCTGAGACTATAGGCGTTTGCCACCACACCTGGCTAATTTTTTTTTGTATATACACATATTTTTTGGTAGAGATGGGGTTTTGCCACATTGCCCAGGCTGGTCTTGAACTCCTGTGCTCAAGCCATTCATCTGCTTCAGCCTCCCAAAGTGCTGAGATTATAGGCATGAGCCACCACACTCGGCCCATTATAACATTTTAAGGGAATTCCACACTCAGCCCATTTAATGTAATTACCTTAAAATGTTATAATGGGCCGAGTGTGGTGACTCATGCCTGTAATCTCAGCATGAGATAAATTAAATTAGTAAATCATCACTGCATATCTGCTAGTATGACAGCTGGTGACAGTTTGTCATACGTTGGTTGTAGTGGGCAGGTTAAGCCCGCAAGTTCATATGTTATAGCCAATGATATAACAAAAGTCTTTGCTAAAAATCTCAGGCAGATCTTGGATGTCTAGGTATTAAATTAGTATCACTCATTTATATCAATGCATGAAGAAAGGTCTGGAAGTGCATTCTTTAAATGGGGAAAAAGCACAAAGTTTCAAGGATAAAAAATGGAGTGACAGAGGCATTACTAAAATGGAAACAAAATTATGTTCAGAAGGAGCCATGAGGCATACCCTGGATTTCATTAAATAACAATTAATTGACACTCCATTAATTAACAATTACCACAGTAATGCTCTATAACAACCACACAATCTCAGCAGTGAGAAACGTAATCATCGATTTAGCTTGTGTGCCTGCAGCCCTCCAGCCAGCCTGGAGTTAGCTCTTCTGGGTTGGGGTTGGCTGGGACTGACTCTGCTCCATGTGTTTCTCAACCTCCTCCTGGGATCAGAGGGCTAAATCAAGATGTTCATCTCTTGGTTACAGCAGTAAAGCAGGGAGCAATCACACAAGTGCTTTTCCAGCCATTGGTGATACCACACCCACTAATAGTCCATTGGTGAAAGCAAGTCACATGGCTGAACCCAAAGTTAAGAGGCAGGGAAATATATTCTGCCTCTTAGTAAGAGGAACTCCAAAGTCACATGGTAACAGGTGGAAATAGATACAAAGAGAGGTAGAGAATTAAAACTATTCATGTCACTGGGCACGGTGTCTCATGCCTGTAATCCCAGCACTTTGGGAGGTCAAGGTGGGTGGATCACTTGAGGTCAGGAGTTGGAAAGCAGCCTGACCAATATGGTGAAACCCCGACTCTAGTAAAAATACAAAATTACCCAGGCATGGTGGCACACTCCCATAATCCCAGCTACTTGGGAGGCTGAGGCCGGAGAATTGCTTGAACCTGGGAAGCAGAAGTTGCAGTGAGCTGAGATGGTGCCATTGCAATCCAGCCTGGTCAATGATACAAAATTACCCAGGCATGGTGGCACACTCCCATAATCCCAGCTACTTGGGAGGCTGAGGCCGGAGAATTGCTTGAACCTGGGAGGCAGAAGTTGCAGTGAGCTGGGATGGTGCCATTGCAATCCAGCCTGGTCAATGAGAGTGAAACTCTGTCTTAAACAAACAAACA
>PVKV010011961.1:0-67929 GCA_004027835.1 Alouatta palliata
AGATGCTGGAGGGGATGTGGAGAAATAGGAACACTCTTACACTGTTGGTGGGAGTGTAAATTAGTTCAACCATTATGGAAGACAGTGTGGCGATTCCTCAAGGACCTAGAAATAGAAATTCCATTTGACCCAGCAATCCCATTACTGGGTATATATCCAAAGGATTATAAATCATTCTACTATAAGGACACATGCACACAAATGTTCATTGCAGCACAGTTTACGATAGCAAAGACCTGGAATCAACCCAAATGCCCATCGATGATAGACTGGACAGGGAAAATGTGGCACATATACACCATGGAATATTATGCAACCATCAAAAACGATGAGTTCGCATCCTTTGTAGGGACATGGATGAACCTGGAAACCATCATTCTCAGCAAACTGACACAAGAACAGAAAATCAAACACTGCATATTCTCACTCATAGGTGGGTGTTGAACAATGAGAACACATGGACACAGGGAGGGGAGCATCTCACACGGGGGTCATTTGGGGGGAAAAAGGGAAGGGACAGCAGGGGGTGGGGAGTTGGGGAGGGATAGCATGGGGAGAAATACCAGATATAGGTGATGGGGAGGAAGGCAGCAAATCACACTGCTATGTGTGTACCTGTGTAACAATCTTGCATGTTCTTCACATGTACCCCCAAACCGAAAATGCAATAAAAAGTATATATATTAAAAAAAAAAAGTTAAGAGGGTCGATCTCATATCATGTGTTTATTAACACCCATTAAGAAACACCCATTTGGCCAATCTGTTGGAAAAAAAGAGAAAACCACAAAGATATATCACTATGCAATTATTACAGAGGCTAAGATAAAAAACAAAGACCATCAACACTTGTAAAAAGAAGGGAAAAGAAAAATAAAAGAAAAACATAGAGACAACACCAAATGCTCATGAGGATGCAGAACTGACAGGTTATTCACACATGGTCATAGGATATAAGATTACTCGACAAAAAAATCATTTACTCCTATATACTAGCAACTAGTATGCATAAACTGAAATTAAAAAATAGAATACTATTTACAATTCCCAAAAAATGAGGTAATTAGGTATAAATTTAACAAAACATGTATGTGCTGAAAACTATAAATTATGATGAAAGAAATGAAAATCTAAATTAATGAAGAGATATATATTGAGATAGTAGAGGAAGGTCTCAATTTTTTTTCCAAACTGATCTATATGTTTAACCCAACGCCTGCCAAATTGCTAGTTAGTTTTTTTGTAGGTATAGACAAGATTATTCTGAAATTTATATGCAAAATCAAAGGAAATAGAACAACTAAAACAATTTTGGAAAAGAATAAAGTAGGAGTAATAATTTTAAAAGAAAACTAAGCAAAGCCCAAAAAGTTTGTATTGTCCATCAGAGAGCCCAGATTTTTGCATCCTGTAACTTACCCTTCCCTAGCCTACCTTCATTGCAAACTGCTGGCCAGTTTATTATTTTTATAGTGTTTTCAGCTTAGTGATATTTTGTGGTAGTTCTATATATAATATATTTATATATATGAAACATATATGTTATTTATACATATGTGTGTGTGTATATATATATATATACACACACATATAATATATACACACACACACACATATATATATACATATATATATATATATATATATATTTTTTTTTTTTTTTTTTTTTTTTTTTGAGATGGAGAATTGCTCTTGTTGCCCAGGCTGGAGTGCAATGGCGAGATCTTAGCTCACTGCAAACTCTGCCTCCCAGGTTCAAGGGATTCTCCTGCCTCAGCCTCCTGAGTAGCTAGGATTAGAGGCACCTGCCACCATGCTCGGCTCATTTTGTATTTTTAGTAGAGATGTGGTTTCTCCATGTTGGTCAGGCTGATCTCGAACTCCTGACCTCAGGTGATCCACCTGCCTCGGCCTCCCAAAGTGCTAGGATTACAGGTGTGAGCCACTGCGCCCAGCCATGATAGTTTTTATTTTGAACACAAAGAGTGAAATTGTGAATGAAAGTTTTTATTTAACATTTGGAGTGTGGCTAACTCAAATTGAGTCATATCTTTTGAGATCCAGTTCCATTTTTCTTGCTATTGGTGCATAAATATTACCTAGTAAGTCAAAAGAGATCTTTGAACTGACTGAAGAAAGTGTGTACCATCTTGCGTTGCTTAAGGACAGAGATACATTCTGAGAAAGGTGTCCTTAGGTGATTTTATCATTGTGCCAACATCATAGAGTGTACTCACACAAACCTAGATGGTAGAGTTTACTACACACCTCGGCTATCTGGCTTAGCCCATTGTTCCTAGGCTGCAAATCTGTACAGCCTGTTATTGTACTGAATACTGTAGGCAATTGTAATGCAATGGTAAGTATTTTTGTATCTAAATATATCCAAACATAGAAAAGGTACACAAAAATAAGGTATTATAATCTTGAGGAACAATCACCATGTGGTCCATCATTGACTGAAACGTTGTATGGTGCATGACTGTCCATTTTCTTTTTCTTTTTTTTTTCGAGATGGAGGAGCCTTGCTTTGTCACCCTTGCTGGAGTGTAGTGGTGCTATCGTGGCTCACTGCAACCTCTGCCTCCTGGGTTCAAGTGATTCTCATACCCCAGCCTCCCAAGTAGCTGGGATTACAGATATGTACCACCACACCTGGCTAATTTTTTTGTATTTTTGGTAGAGATAGGGGTTTCACCATATTGGCCACGAAGCTGGTCTTAAACTCCCAACCTCAGGTGATCTGCCTGCCTCAGCCTCCCAAAGTGCTGGGATTACAGGCATGAGCCACCATCCCTGGCCACACTTTCAGCCTAGAGCACTATGTGTTTTTGAATTCAAAAGGCCACTTTTCTTACACTGACAGTGTGTGCTGTGTAGTATCAAACCACAGTCTTCAAAACAGGTATAAGTTTTGTTTCTCTCTGATATTTCAGTATAGACTAAATATACATCTTCATGCCCATTTCTGAATTATCCTTTGTGTAAAACGTGAATGCTTTTGTAAAAAGCAGACTGTTCTGTTGAATAGTTACATATATACGTAGTTTTGCTAGAATGGAGCTAATTCATTCCATGTTGTAAAATGGGGTTGAATGCAAATATTTTTATATGTTCATTTCCAGATCCTAAATTCTTTGTTTTCATGAATGAGCCTTCAACATTTCTTTGATTTAAAAATGGCCTATATTCCTTGGTTTTCCGAAGCTGGTATATACAGCACTCTGTACAGTCTGGAAATGTCTTCTCTGGCTGTACTTGTAAGAGAGAGCTGATCAAAAGCTCAAAATGAACCTTCTGGCCATTCTCATCACACTCTGTTCCCTGGAGAGTGAAATCTTTTTTCAGATTAAAGTAGATTGTTCAAACAGATTTTTTTGTGATTCCTTCTGTCTTTTAATCCAATGTGTGATTATTTTATGTTTTAAGGATAATTGCCTTCCAATATAAGACAGATTTTTCTTACTTATTTGCATGTCAAAATTTTCTTATGCAAAACAGTTTTAAATATTTAACTGACCACCTTGTTTTGCTGAGCAGAACATAAAGAGAGTTATGCAGAATCAGTCCCTGCCTTAGAGATGTCTGTTGTTTAAAACAGACATCCAGACAAGGGTACATTGACATCAGAATAAAAATATTAAACCAATATATGATAGGAAGGTGAAATACTAACATTATCCCCTCCCCACTATGATTGGCTTCCAAACTGAGATTGTTTTTCAGAGACAAAATGACTCCATATGTTAAATTGGTCTGTGTCTATATACATCTATTTGGTCCTGTTGGGAGGAGAAAGGAAAGATGCTCTCTGATAAAAAGATCTGAAATGGAAAAGAGGGTGAGAATGTTGAACTTGGACCATAAGATAATGAGTGTCCGTTATAAAGCATGGACCAAGGGCAGCTTGGGGTAATTGAAATAGGACCCATTGTTAAAGTAGACAATATTTATCCACACTCCAGCTCTGCCATTTCCTCACTGTGTGGTATTTGGGAAAGTGATTTAACCTCCTTGAGTATGTTTTCACATTTAGAGAAGCAGAAAAATAGTGCCCACAGTTTAGAATTGTTGAAAAGATTTATTGTTGGGAAGATTCAACGTTCATGCAGTTGGGGTGATTAGGGTTCTCTGGGAGCTGGGATCATGTGCCAGGACAGAAAGGCTGGCCTGTGGTTTGGGAGTATGGATCAAGGGAAATGCCTGCGTTGTGGGTCAGAGTAGATTGGGAGGCAAAGGAAAGCTAAGAGATGGAGGCCACTGCATGAAATTGGCTTTCTTGCCTCTTTGTACCTTCCTCTTATTTCTTCTTCCTCTTAATTAACTTCTGTTTATTTGTTTATTTATACTTAATTTTTTTGAACTGGAGTCTTGCACTGTCACCCAGGCTGGGGAGCAGTGGTGTGATCTTGGCTCACTGGAACCTCTGCCTCCCACGTTCAAGTGATTTTCCTGTCTCAGCCTCCTGATAGCTGGGCTTGCTGGCAGGTACCACCATACCTGGCTAATTTTTGAATTTTTAGTAGAGATGGGATTTTACCATGTTGGCCTGGCTGGTCTTGAACTCCTGACCTCAAGCAATCCACCTGCTTCAGCCTTCCAAACTGTTGGGATTACAGGTATGAGCCACTGTGACCAGCTGATTGGCTTCATTTTAAATACTAATTTTTTTCTTGTAAGACATTCTTGCTAAAAATGCATACTTATTGTGTGAGAAATTTGAAAAATATACAAAATAGTATGCAAAAAAGAAAGATAGAAAATTACTAACTGCAGAGAAGGTACGATTATTTCCAGAACATTAGGTATTGGGAATAGTATCATTGTGTCAAAAGGTCACAACAATTTTTTTTCTTTTTTTTTTTTAGAGGCAGGGTCTGGCTTTGTCGCTCAGGTTGGAGTGCAGTGACAGAATCACGGCTCACTGCAGGCTTCAATTCCCAGGTTCAAGTGATCCTCCTGCCTCAGCCTCCTGAGTAGCTGGGACTACAGGCACACACCACCACATCAGGCTAATTTTTAAATTTTTTGTAGAGATAATCTTTTGCTATGTTGCCTATGCTGGTCTTGAGCCCTGGGCTCAACTGATTCTCCTGCTTCAGCCTCCTAAAGTACTAGGATTACAGGTGGTTTTAACGTCTTTAATGCCCATGTGCCCACTTACAAATTGCTTTCAGGATGTTTGCAGCAATTTATTCTCTCACCAGCATTGGCTGGGTGCACTTATGTACAGGGATATTTCTAGATCTTCATAAGCTGAGACAATCGTTTGAAAGCCTTACCCCATCTCATATATTAGAGCAAGGTGGCGCTTGCCATTATCCGTCCTTGTTTTTTTTTTTTTTTCTTACTATGCTGATTTCTGGAGAATCATTGTGCATGCTTGAGAATCCTTGTAAAGCAAGAAAATCTATAAAAAATTGCATTCAGGATAATGTGATTATTCTGAATCCTAAATTTAGCAATTAAGAAATTTGGGGCCAGATGCAGTGGCTCATGCCTGTAATCCCAGTACTCTGGGAGGCCAAGGCGGGAGGATAACTTGAGATCAGGAGTTTAAGACCAGCCTGGCCAATATGGTGAAACGCTGTGTCTACTAAAAAAAAAAAAAAAAAAAAAAAAAAAAAAAAAAAAAAAAAAAAAAAAAAAAAAAATTAGCTGGACTATGTACCCGTAGTCCCAGCTATTTGGGAGGCTGAGGCAGGAGAATCACTTGAACCCAGGAGGCAGAGGTTGCAATTAGATCACACCACTGCATTCTAACCTGGTGATAGAGAGACTCTATTTCAAAAAAGAAAATGAAAGAAAAGAAAAATTTTGTATGTTATAATTTTTAACTTTTATTAATTTTTAATTTTATTGTCATCTCTTTCATGTTATTGTCATATCTCTAGCAATTAAGAAATTTGGGATTTTATGGTTTTCAATATTTGTTAATTTTAATTTTATGGTCATATCTTGTAGCCAATGTATTTTTTTCAGATTTCAATGTATTTGCAGTCTCCGAAAAAAAATCTCATCAGCCCTGAAGCCTCAATTAGAGTAGCTGATAGATAAAATGTCACCTCCTATGTCATCTTTTCTAATTGACCAGCAAAATGACATCTTTTTCTTTCTTTTTTTTTTTTTTTTTTTTTGAGACAGAGTCTGTCACCCAGGCTAGAGTGATCTCAGCTCACTGCAGCCTCTGCCTCCTGGGTTCAAGCGATTCTTGTGCCTCAGTCTCCTGAATAGCTGGGATTACAGGTGTGCACCACTGCACCCAGCTAATTTTTATGTTTTTAGTAGAAATGGAGTTGTGCCATGTTGGCCAGGCTGGTCTCAAACTCCTGACCTCAACCAGTTTTCCTGCCTTGGCCTCCCAAAGTGCTGGGATTACAGGTGTGCCTAGCCTTTCTGTTGTGTTTTGAACCCTATGCTCTATTTCTGGATATTTATTGGATATTTCCTACGGAAAGTCCTGTATTCAAGGAAACTGAGTCTAGGAGGAGAGAGAACATATGTCTGATGATGATTACTAGAAACAGGTGTAAAGAATGCAGCTGGGGAAATCCAGAGAATTCAGAAAGCAGTTTATGGGAATTCAGAGAACAAAGAGATTATTTCTGTCTCTAGTCAACAGACATATCTGGATGAGGCATTATTGTTTGAGCTAGGCCTTGAGGCAAGGGTAGAATTTTAACAGGGAGAGGGATGGAATGGATAGACTCATAATATGCAAGATACATAAATTTACAATATATTTTATCTAAGCTGGGTGCAGTGGCTTGCACCTACAATCCCAGCACTTTGAGAGGCCGAGGCAGGAGAACTGCTTGAAGCCAGAAGTTCAAGACCAGCATTGGCAACATAGCAAGACCTCATCGCTTAAAGAAAGATATTTTATCTTGTAAAATATAAGAAAAATTCATGTATATGGCTGGGCACAGTGGCTCATGCCTGTAATCTCAGCACTTTGAGAGGCTGAGGTAGGTGGATCACTTGAGGTTAGGAGTTTGAGACCAGCCTGGTCAACATTGTGAAATGCTGTCTCTACTAAAGAAAAAAAAATTAGCAGGGCATGGTGGTGCCCACCTGTATACATGTAGTCCCAGGAGGCTGAGCCAAGAGCATCACTTGAACCCGGAAAGTGGAGGTTGCAGTGAGCTCAGATTGCACCACTGCACTCCAGTTTGGGCAACAGAGTGAGATTCTGTCTCAAAAAAAAATTAGTCGGGTGTGGGGGTACATGCCTGTAATCTCAGCTACTCGGGAGACTGAGGCAAGAGAATTGTGTGAACCTGGGAGGAAGAGGTTGCAGAGAGCTGAGATCGTGCCACTGTACTCCAGCCTGGGTGACACAGCAAGACACCATCTCAAAACAAAAAACAAAAAACATGTATATGAACCATCCAAGGATCTTGTTAAAATGTAGGTTCTGATGCAGTAGATTTTGGGCATACCGTTTCTAACAAGCTCCCATGTGATGCTAATATGGCTGGTCAGGCGTTTCAGGTGGGTGGAACAACAGGAACAAAGGCACAGAGGTGGGAAAGCATCATAGGAGCTGCGATGCGGAGAGAAACAAGAACAGTGCAGTCAACCAGAGTGTGGTCTCTAGCTGGGGAAGCTGTGGGAATGAACTGCCATGGCAGATCAGATCCAAACTGCAGAATGTTTAATGTCAAGTTTCAGAATGTGAGCTTTATACCACAGACAGTAGGGAAGCACGGAAAACCACTGAGCAGGGAATGACATGATCAGAATGTGAGTTAGTGACATTAACCTGGCCATGGTATGCAGCAGCCAGGGAGACCAGTGGAGAAGCTAACTGTGGCAGTCCAAGTGGGAGGTATTAAGGGCTTAAGTTAGAGAGATGCCAGCAAAGTCAGAAAGGAAAAAAAATTTATGTAGCAAATGAATGCTGAAAACTGTAAATCGGATAAATAAATGAATCAGTGAATAAAGCAAACAAATAATGAAAAGGACATAATGGTCAACAGGTGACTTTACTTTTTTTTTTTTTTTTTTTTTTTTTTTTGAGACAGAGTTTCGCTCTTGTTGCCCAGGCTGGAAAGCAATGGTACGATCTCGGCTCACTACAACCTTCGCCTCCTGGGGTCAAGCAATCCTCCTGCCTCAGCCTCCCGAGTAGCTGGGATTAGAGGCATGCACCACCAGGCCCAGCTAATTTTTGTATTTTTAGAGAGATGGGGTTTTCCATGTTGGTCAGGCTGGTCTCAAACTCCTGACCTCAGGTGATCTGCCCATCTTGGCCTCCCAAAGTGCTGGGATTACAGCGTGAGCCCGGCCGACTTTACTTTTTATGTATGGGAGAATGATGACACCATTAATAGAAAACTGAGGAAGCACTGCTTGTTTTTTTTTTTTGGTAAAACATGATAATAGCAATACTTACTGAATACTCACTGTGTGCTGTGTGTAATTTTGAGTGCTTTTAATGCCTTGTCTCATTTATATATTTATTTGTTTTATTATTATTAATTTTTGAGACAGAGTTTGGCTCTTGTTGCCCAGGCTGGAGTAGAATGGTGCAATCTCAGCTAACTAGTTTCCACCTCCCAGGTTCAAGCGACTCTTCAGCTTCCTGAGTAGCTGGGACTACCGGTGCCCACCACCACATCCAGCTAATTTTTTTGTATTTTTAGTAGAGATGGGGTTTTGCCTTGTTGGCCAGGTTGGTCTTGAACTCCTGGCGCCAGGTGATCTGACCACCTCAGCTTCCCAAAGTGCTGGGATTACAGGCATGAGCCACTGGCCCCTTGTCTCATTTAATCTTTGTCACAATCCTGTGAGAAAGTACCATTTATTTGCCTTAAGAGTAAAGAAACTGAAAAACAGAGAGGTTAAGTAACCTGGGCAAGGTCACACAGCTAGTAAGGGCTGTAGTCAACACTGGAAGCAGGGAGCATAGGTCCAGAATCCACTCTTAATTACTGACCTAAGCTTCATAATGTATTAGATACATTTTGGGGTAGTTCTCTCACCCACTCTACTTCTGGGGCAGAGGCAATCTGGATCCCATGCCCCTGACCACAGCTAAGTATCTAAGAGAGAAGACTTGTCAGGACTGCCACCCACTGGCTGGCCTGAGACCTAAAATCTGGTACCAGAGTGGAAAAAGTGAATTGGGCCAATCCAGTTCCTCTCCTGAAAATCTGGAATGTGGAAACACTGATTTTGGAAGATAAGGGAAGAGAAAAGAAACCCTTGATCCTGCCCTGCCTGAAACCTTTTTTTGTGTTCCTGTGATCAGCGGCCTTTCATTAAATCCTATTTTTCCCCAAGTACCTTAGTCTCTATTCTTTGTACCCAAATGATCCTGATTTCAGCTCAGTCATTTATTCCCTTATAAGAATTTATCCAGATTCTAGGCTGGACATAGCGGCTCACACCTGTAATCTTAGCATCTTGGGAGGCCAAGGAAGGAGAATCATTTGAGGCCAGAAGTTCAAGACCAGCCTGGACAACATAGCAAGACCTCATCTCTCTAAAAAAACAAATAATTAGACAGGTATGGTGGTGCGCCTGTGGTTTCAGCTACTCAAAAGGCTGAGGTGAAGGGACCACTTGAGCCCAGGAATTCAAAGCTGCAACGAGCCATGATTGTGCCACTGCACTCCAGCCTGGGTGACAGAGTGAGGCCCCATCTCTTAAAAATTTTTACCCAGACTCATTAAAAGATGAATAAAATACTTAGGTATTGCCAGGTAAACACTAATCCTCTAGTTTCTCGTCTGCCTGCTAAAAAAATATGTAGACATTTGTGAAGTAATGTGCATTTACAGCATTCGCAAGTGAAAGCTTGAAAATCAAACTCCAGCCTACACTAGCAAGAGAGAATGTTTGGGTGAAAAATGTATTTCTGTCAAAGACTGCCCACCGTCCTCCATCTGTAGGTTCTTTTTTCTTTCAAAAAAGCCGTTTTCCCTGCTGTAACAGGATAAAGGGCAGAGATACGGGTGAAAGTCTTGCATGGAGAGCTGGAGGCAAGTCAGTGTGAGACACGCACATGCCTTACCAAACAATCTCCTTTTTTTTTTTTTTGAGACAGGTCTCACTTTGTCACCCAGGTCGGAGTGCAGTGGCGAGATCATGGCTCACTGCCCCCTCAAACCTGTGGCCTCAAGTGATCTTCCTGCCTTAGCCTCCCGTGTAGCTGGGACTACAAGCATGCGCCTAGATTTAAAACATTTCTTTAAAGACACTGGGTCTTGCCGTGTTGCCCAGGCTGGTCTGGAACTCCTGAGCTTAAGTGATCCTCCCTCCTAGGCCTCCCAGAGTGCTGGGATTATAGGTGTGAGTGACCACACTGGCCAAACAGTGGGCGGTTTTCAGTCTGTTCTGGAAAAGACGCTTTCAACTTTTGTGCCATTAAGAGTGAAGACAGCTAAAGCCAAAGAAGAATGCTGGATGGAAGGGTGATATGGCTGCAATGCCGATCACCCCACTGATGGCCAGGGTCGATTCTGCCCTTCTGGGTAGCCTCCTATCCACGTCACTGATGCACACACTTCCTTCCTTAAGCAGCCCCTTGGCAGAGCAGGCTGGCCTTCCCAGATAGAGCAGCACTTTTCTTCAGTCTAGGGTGCTTAAGGGTCTGTGCCCCTTGCCAGAACCTTCTAGTACACTCTAGAGGCAACTGTGTGGAAGAGTGTAGGTAGGTAAAGCTTCCAAGACTCCAGACAGAACCAAAGGAGATGCAGAAGCAGCCTGCCTGTCAAAAAGATAATTTATGTTTACTCACTACTTAAAACTTGAGCACTGAGAAATTGGCAAGAGAGAGATTAAAGTTGTCTGTAATTATCTGTTACTACTTTCTACATAGTGTTTATTGAGACTGGAAAATCCTTTGGCCCTGTGGCCTCATGGAAAACCCCAGTTCAGTCTTCAAGCTTAACTCCAATGTCATTTCCTTCAGAGAACTTTCTCTGACCTTCTCAGCATGTGTTTTTTCTCCTTGGAGCTCCAGCTGAGGCCGGCACATGCTTTTAGTGGAAGAATTTTCATACTTCATGATGATTGAATATAGAGATGTGTTTTTGGATCCCTCAAGGTCTGGCATTGTGATTTACTTATCTTTGTCCTTGTTGGACAAACTGCTTGGAAAAAGAGGGAAGAGAGATGACTTAAACTGTAGTTCATAGCTCGCTGGACTGCAAAGGTCCCTGTGGAAACCTGAGGACAAAAACTGTGAATCAGAGCAAGGTTCTGGAGTCTGAGCTGCAGGCAGTGGAGAAATGGATGTGTTCTCTTATGTAGGAGGAAAGCTGCAAACAAGAACAGATGCTCCTTCACTTACAATGGGGCTACATCCCAGTAAACCGGTTGTAAGTGAAAAATATCGCAAGTTGAAAATGCATTGAATAGAACTAACCCACCGAAATCATGGTTTAGCCTAGCCTGCCGTAAACATGCTTAGAGCACTTACGTTTGTCCCAGTTGGACAAAATCATCTAACGCAAGGCTGATTTTGTAAGATAGTGTTAAATATCTTATGTCATTTATTGAATACCATATGGAAAATGAAAAACAGAATGGCCGTATGAATATTTGAAGTACTGTTTCTACTGAATTCATATTGCTTTTGCACTACCACAAAGTAAAAAAATAACTTGTTGAAAAATTATAAGTAAGAACTGTCTGCATTTGGTACCCAAAGAGTAGAAGGTGGCAGAAATAGCAATAGAAATAGTACTTACCAAAATCCATGTTCTCTTCTTCCCAGGCATAGACTCATACCACATTTCCCAGCCTGCCTGGCAGTGAGGTGTGGCCGTGGGACTGACTCCTGCCAGTGGGGTATGGTAGAAGCCCCATGAGGATCTCACGTGGGGATCCTCCAGGCATTTCTCTTTTCTGCTGGCTGGATGCCAGTGTCTAGAGAGAGCAAAATCAGAGCTGCTTCCCATCACCTTCCCACCCAACAGGGAACACAGGTTTGAACTCTTAAGCAAGTAAGAAATAACTTTTTGCTGTGTTAGGCCACTGAAATCTGGCGGTTTGTTACAGCAGCTAGCAATCCCTAGCTCATGCAGAGCTTTTGGCTGTTTTTCACCTGAGGTGGTGGTACCCCGGACTCATCTCTTATCTGAAGCATTCTTGGGGTTCTTCAAGTTATAATGAGAGAGAAGACCCCCAAAGAGGAGAAAAAAATTATTCAACTGACAAGTTGAGGTTTCAGAAAAACTTGATTCGACTATTAAGAGATATGTGATGGCTGGGCATGGGGACCCCAGCACCTTGCGAGGCTGAGGCGGGTGGATCACTTGAGGTCAGGAGTTTGAGACCAGCCTGGCCAGTATGGTAAAGATACAAAAATTAGCTGGGTGTAGTGGCGTGCACCTGTTATCCCAGCTACTTGGGAGGCTGAGGCAGGAGAATTGCTTGAACCTGGGAGGTAGAGGTTGCAGCGAGCCAAGATCGTGCCACTGCCCTCCAGCCCCGGTGACAGAGTGACAGACTCTGTCTCCAAAACAAAGCAAAACAAAAACCCCCAAACAAGAGATATTTGGCTTCTTTGTGTTCTGAAGCTGGTGAAGTGGGATGTAGCTCAGTTAACATGAGCCTTATGGTTAATATCAAACATTTAATTTCTTCATTTCTTCCATTGATTATTTTGATATTAGAGAAGATTACTTAATAACATAAGAGAACATTCAAAACAAACTGTTAAGCAAAAAAGTAGAAAATAGTAGATTCAGCATAATCCCACTTTTAAAAAGCAAGCCAAGAACCCTAAAAACAAACTGTTAAGCAAAAAAGTAAAAAAATTGATTCAGCACAATCCCACTTTTAAAAAAGCAAGCCAAGAACCCTAAAAATATATTCACATACACATTGACCTAGGAAGGTGACATCAAGCTATTGAGTGGTCATTTGTAAGTAGTAATAATAAGTTGATTTTTGTTGTCCTTATTCAATGTTTTTCAACCTCTTCCCAATAGACATTCATCACTTAGAGATTAACAGCAGCAAATGCAATAGAAGTTATTTTGAAGGCAAATATAGAGAAAAATGTTGTCTTGCAATTAAAAAAAATCCAGTCTCTTAGTTCATTGTTACTGGAAGTTCTCAGTCAAACTCATATCCCAAGCAGAGACTTGGAAATCCACCAGTACTTCAATAATCCTAAAGCTACAAGCAACAGTCCTTGTTTCTGTTGAATGAGCAATCTTATTTCTTTTGCTTCTGTTGAATTATGCAGGGTATTTAATCTAGAACTTGAAAAGTAGGAAGATCAGGCCAGGCACAGTGGCTCATCCCTGTAATCTCAGCACTTTGGGAGGCTGAGGTGGGAGGATCATTTGAACCCAGGAGTTGGAGACCAGCCTGGGCAACATAGTGAGACTTCGTCTCTATAAGAAGTAAAAAAAAAACATTAAAAAATAAAAAATTGGCTGGATATGGTGACATGCGCCTGTGGTTCTAGCTACTTGGGAGGCTGAGGTGGGAGGATTGCTTGAATCTGGGAGGTTGAGGCTGCAGTGAGCTGAGACTGTGCCACTGCACTCCAGCCTGGATGACAGAGTGAGATCTCATCGCAGACAGAAAAAAAAAAAAAAAAGAGAAAGTAGGAAGATCTCACAGAAAGTTTTGCATTTTAAAAGACTTTTAAATACTTTATTGCTTTCCAATAAGCATGTCTTTATACTCTTTTCATACTCTTATTAAATTTGGGAAATATATTCATTTTCTTGGCTAAACTCAGGGAAATCTAGCTGTGGGAGTATTCCAGTGCTGTCAGCATCAGAACAATTCTTTCCTTCTGCTTTGATTTACTTGTTTATTTCAGAGACTGAGTCTTGCTCTGTCACCCAGGCTGGACTGCAGTGGCACGATCATAGCTAGCTCAATGCAGCCTCCGCCTGGGCTCAAGTGATCCTCCTACTTCAGCCTCCAGAGTAGCTGGGACTACAGGCATGTGCCACCATGCCCAGTTAATTTTTTTTTAAGAGACAGAGTCTCATTATGTTGCCCAGTCTGGTCTCTCCTGGGCTCAAGTGATCCTCCCGCCTCGGCCTCCCAAAGTGCTGAGATTACATGCAAGAGCCGTTGCATTCAGTCTTTCTTCTGGTTTATTACCACATCCTAGCTAAGAGTGTGATGAGTCTTCCTTTTGTGAGATGAACAGAATTCCACCAGCAGGTTAAAAATGCTTCACATTCTAAGGAAATGGAAAGCTGACCAAAGTGAGGGTTTCAGGAACATCAGACATCACGCAGGCAACTGAGATTTCAGCACCCCTCCTGCCTCTTCTTTTGGCTACCACTGCTGTATCTGGTCATCCTGTAACACAAATGTTCTTTCTACTAGAACAGAATAAATGTGGTCTTTATTTTAGGGAAAGCTTCATATTTGGAAAACTTCACAGCTTGCTGTTTGAACCCTACATACAACTCAAGAAAAAGGTGATGGAATTAGAGTAACATTGGCATACCATACTTCATTGATCTCTAAATTCCAAGCATTTACTATGGAACGATCTGGATGGAAATGATACAGACATGAGAAATATAAATACATGTTTTGAGGAAGTGTGGATTCTTGGAAAGGATGTAGACTTTAGAGGTCATCAGACACAGGATCAAGCTCCAGCTCTGTCACTTACAAGTGGCACAACTTGAAGCTAGTTTTTAACTTCTCTGAATCTGTTCTTTCAGTGGAATATGCAGAACTTAAGGACATCCTCCTCCTTCATTTGCAGGACATCAAGGATTCTGGACATTGTGAAAGTTTCCATTTAAGTTATGATGGGAATCCAGAACAATGCCATATGGACCCCTCTGTGGGTAGCATGGAAAGCAGAAACCACTTTTTGTTTGTTTTGTTTTTGAGACAGAGTCTCACCTTGTTGCCCAGGCTGGAGTGCAGTGGAGGATCTTGGCTCACTGCAACTTTCACCTCCTGGGTTCAAGTGATTCTCCTGCTTCAGCCTCCTGAGTAGCTGGGATTACAGGCATCCACCACCATGCCTGGCTAATTTTTGTATTTTTAGTGGAGACAGAGTCTCACCATGTTGGCCAGGCTGGTCTTAAACTCCTAACATCAAATGGTTCACCTGCCTCGGCCTCCCAGTGTTGGGATTACAGGCTGAACCACCGTGCCCAGCTGGAAACCACTTCTAATAATGTAACAGGTTATATATTGACACACAAACAGTTTTTATGAGATTATACTATCTCTCCACATTTTTTAAAAATTTTATTTATTTATTTATTTTTGAGACAGAGTTTCGCTCTGTCACCCAGGCTGGAGTGCAGTGGCATGATCTCGGATTCCTGCAAATTTCGTCTCCCAGGTTCAAGTGATTCTCCTGCCTCAGCCTCCTGAGTAGCTGGGACTACAGGTGCCCTGAAATTCCTCCTTGGTCACAGTGCCACCACGCCCAGCTAATTTTTTTTTGAGTCAGAATCTCCCTCTGTCTCCAGGCTGGAGTGCAGTGGCAGGATCTTGGCTCACTGCGACTTCCACCTCCCAGGTTCAAATGATTCTCTTGCCTTAGCCTCCAGAGTAGCTGGGATTGCAGGTGCATGCCACCATGCCCAGCTAATTTTTGTATTTTTAGTAGAGATGGGGTTTCACCATATTGGCCAGGCTGGTGTCCATTCCTGACCTTAAGTGATCTGCCCACCTCGGCCTCCCAAAGTGCTGGGATTACAGGCATGAGCCACTATGCCTGGCCTATCTACACATATTTTTAAAACTGATTTTTAAGTCTTAACACTTTACTATGGACATCATTTCACATAGTAAATACAAATTTTCCTCATGTTTACAGCAGTGCGGTAAGAGGCGCAGTAGAACCCAGGAATTAAAAGCATAGACTACTTGGGTTGGATACTAACTTGTGCTCCTTAGGTTCTGTGTGAACTTGGACAAATGACTTCCCCTCTCTGGGTCTTAATTTCTCCATCTTTAAAATGTGTTCTGATAAAATGCTTGTAGTAGCCTATGAAAAATGCTCATAATCAGTAATCCTCAAAGAAATGAAAATTAAAATCACAGTGAGATATCATCTTATAACAGTCAGATTGGCTAGTATTAAAAAGTAAGAAGATAACAGACATTGAGGATATAAAGAAAAATGAATGCTTATACATCGTTGGAGGGAATGTAAATTAGTACAACTTTTATGGAACACAGTATGGAGATTTCTCAAAGAACTAAAAATAGAACTATCCTTTGATCCAGCAATCCCACTACTGCATATCTACCTAGAGGAAAAGAGAGAAAAATTATATCAAAAAGATTCTTGCATTCATATGTTTATCACAGCACTATTCAAAATAGCAAAGATATGGTATCAGCCTAAGTATCTACCAATGGCTAATCAGATACAGAAAATGTGGTGTATATATACAATGGAATACTATTCAGCCATAAAAAAGAAATGTTTTTTGCAGCAACATGGATGGAACTGGAGGACATTATCTTAAGGGAAACAACTCAGAAAGTCAAATACTGCATGTTCTCACTTATAAGTGGGAGCTGAGTCATGCGTATACATTGACATAGAGTGTGCAATGGTAAACATGAGAGACTGGGAAAAGTGGGGTGGAGGAGGGTGGGCGATAAGAAATTACTTAATGAGTCCAATCCACACTCTTTAGGTGATGGACGCACTCAAAGCCCAGACCTCACCACTATGCAATATAGCCATGTAATCAAACTATACTTGTACCCCTGAAATTTATAAAAATAGGCTGGGTGTGGTGGCTTACACCTATAATCCCAACATTTTGGGAGGCCAAGTTGAGCAGATCACCTGAGGTAAGGTGTTCAAGGCCAGCCTGGCCAATGTAGTGAAATTCCATCTCTGCTAAAAAATACAAAAATTAGCCCGGTGTGGTGGTGCGTGCCTGTGGTCCCAGCTACTGGGGAGGCTGAGGCAGGAGAGTCACTTGAACCTGGGAGGTGAAGGCTGCAGTGAGCCAAGACTGCGCCATTGCACTCCAATCTGGGCAACAGAGTGAGACTCTGTCTCAAAAGAAAAGTATACAAATAAAAGGAAAACAAATGCTTGTTGTGGGGATGAAATAAATTAATGCAGATAGAGCCTCTAGAATAGTACTAGGGCATGTAACAAGCCACAACGACTCTGTCCATTTTTAGTAAAGTTTTAAGTTCTTTTTACACTTTATTACAAACAGTGCTACAATGAAGGTTTTTATACACATCTTTTTCAACACGTTCACTAGTGTTTTTACAGGACAGAGTCAGAATGAGGGATCATGTAGGATGTTCACACAAAATTAGAATGGACATTTCCTAATTGCCTTCCAAAAGTTGTATCCCTTTACCCTCCAGCCAAGAGTGTACAAAATGGTTCATATTCCCAGACTTTTGCCCAAACTGGATTTTATCATTTTGAAAAAAATTGTGCCCATCTAGTAACAATTAATCTTTGATACACTGAGTTACAGTATAAAGAGTGCTTTACCCAAATGGCCCACAAGGCGAGCTAACTGAGCAGAGGCCATATGTCACATATTTTAACATTTCAATAGAAAATTCTTATCACTATCCAACATTGAGGCTTACAAAATTCTTATCTTTTCTCTCCATAATGCTTCTATGTGTCTTTATTCTGAACTGAGGGTATATGAAAATAAATTTTCCTTCCCTTGATTTTCTTCTTTTTAAATTCTACAGATGCTGAGAAATACTTGAGTGCTCAGGAGAAGTCATGTTCTGCTTGCTGCAAGCATTTGATACCCTATCATTAAAATAAGAAATAGACTTATCCTCTGCCCTCTTCTGTGAATTTTCATGTGTGTGTGTATATATATGTATATATTTAAAAATATATATATATATATTTTTTAAGACGGTCTCATTCTGTCATCCAGGATGAAGTGCAGTGGTGCAGTCTTGGCTCACTGCAGCCTCAATCTCCTGGACTCAAGTGATCCCCCCACCTCAGCCGCACAGTAGCTGAGATTACAGGCACATGCCACCACATTTGGGGTAATAATTGAATATATATATATATATATATATATATATATTTTTTTTTTTTTTTTTTTTTTTTGTAGAGACTGAGTCTTGCTATGTTGCCCAGGCTGGTTTTGAACTCCTCTGTGCAAGGGATCCTCCCACCTCAGCCTCCCAAAATGCTAGAATTGCAGGTGTGAGCCACCAAGCTCAGCCCTCTATTTTCTGAGACCTATCTTTCCAAAACTGGTCTCTAGGAGATGAGCAGCCAGATTGTAAAGGATTTAGCCTCTATCACAGACCCAAATCGGAGAGAAACAACTTGGAAACGCCAGGGTTAAACCAAATTAGTGTTCAAGGCCATATTTCTGCATTTTCTCATTCTTGAGTTGGGAATCCACATTTGGCTGCTATTCAGTGGGAATTGTTCGGGAAGTTCTCTGGGCTGCCCTGTCTGCTCGAGGGGTTTTATTTGCCATCTTGTTCGCCCTCTGCTGGTTTTTCAAAAGAAGAACATGAATGGGAAGAATGGCTTTCTCTGACCCTGGGAGATATTTTCCTGGCTTATTTTTGTTCTGGAAAATCAAAATTCCAGTTGACCTCTGTAACTATAAAAATGTTAAGAGAAGACATGCAGGTTTCAATGGAATAGATTAATCTGAATTACTGTAGGTGTTCGGAGATGGGGTATAGGAATAGGAAAAAACTCTGCTTTACTTCTTTTTATACATATCTTACTGTTTAGTCCTTCAACTATGCATTTTCTGGTATGTGTAATTGTATTACATCACATATTTAAAGAATAGAATACATGTGAATCTATATCAATATGTATCTCTATCTATGTCTACATGAGCTATCTGTATCTGTTAATATGTCTGTAACTATTCTGGAACCTTGCTGAGCTGAAAGCATCCTGAGAAACTGAAAAAGAACACAGGGATTGACACCTTCCACTTATAACCAGACTCCTCAATCCAGCAATCCAACAAAACATAATCGAGTGTTTTCCAAGACCTAAAAGACTTAACAAAAAAATTTTTTTTTTTGAGAAGGAATCTCAGTCTGTCACCCAGGCTGGAGTGAGTGGTGGATCTTGGTTCATTGCAACTCCCAGGTGCAAGCAATCAAGCGATTCTCATGCCCCAGCCTCCTGAGTAGCTGAGATTATAGGCATGCAACACCACACCTGGCTAATTTTTGTATTTTTGGTAGAGATGGGATTTTGCCATGTTGGCCAGGCTGGTCTCAAACTCCTGACCTCAGGTGATCCACCCTTCTCGGCCTCCCAAAGGGTTGGGATTATAGGTGTGAGCCACTGCGTCCAGCCAAAAAGGCTTCTTTTAATTTCCAAGTTCTGTATAAGATTTATTCTAGGAAATCCTCAAAGCTTCTCGGCATTGTAATGACAAAGATTCATTGAAGAGCCCATGACTTCAAGAGTTCTGGCCTGTATGGGAAGTGGACACAAGACAGCAAAGCCCACACAGGGAGGTGACATCACACAGGGAGGTGAGGGCCCCCGGTCACCAGTCTCCTTTCTGAGCAGGTGGTGGTGTTTTTCTTAGTCTGTCATTCTTTACATCCCTCTGGTCAGAATGATTGGCAGATGAGCCAAACCTGGCCACTTCTTTGCTGGGATTTCACATGAATGCTGGAAGAGAGAAGCTATATCTTTAGGGTCACATCTCTGAGTTATAAAGGTCTGAACCTGTCTGTGATACTCATTTATTCTCACTGACTTTATGGTGGACGCCCAGGAGAGTGGACATGCAGAGTAGACACAATTCAAATGTGTTTTGAGGTAGAATCTGCTGGAGGATTGAATCAGAGGCAAGAGACATGCAAAAGGGAAGAGTCAAGAATAACTTCTAGATTTCTAAATGAGTTCCTGGATGAATGTGTTGCCATTTGTTAATATGGGAGGAGAACCAGGAGTGGGATTGGAAATGAAGCCAGAGCTTGGTGGTGACAATTGGGAGTTCTGTTTTGGACATATGGACTTTGAGATGCTGTGAGATAGCCAAGTGGAAATGTCAAATGTGTAGTTATATATGTGACTTTCGAGAAAGGGAAAAAGATTTGAGCTGGACGTATTAATTTAGAAGCTGTGACATAAACTGTATGTAAAGATATTGGAGTGGATGAGGATATTTAGGCATAGATGATATTAAAAAGAGGGCCCAGGACCAAGTTTTGAGGAGAATCAAATTTTGCTGATTGAGTAGAGAAGAAGAACTTAACACAGGAGAAGCTGATAAGGTGGGGAAAAGTGGAATCAGAACAGGGTGCCGCAGAATCGGAGAGATGAGGGTATCAGAAAGGAGAGCGTGGTCAACTCAGTCAAAAGCTGATAAGAATTAGAGAAAGTTGAGGTCAGAGACACATTCATTGGGCGTGGCAATATATACAGCATTGGTGAAGTTGACAGCATTTTTGGTACAGTAATGGGCATGAAAAGTAGTTTTGAGGCAGGAGAATAGGGTCTGGAGGCAGGGAGCCTAAGGCCAATTCATGATGACTTCCTGGAATTAAATCAAAAGGAAACCCCCCTACCTTTCCACTCCCAAGTAACAAAAGGACAGGAGGCTGCTCCCTTTGGAACTGCCTGCCCCTCTTTCTACCTGGCAGATGGAAAATTGAAAGTACCTCTGATTGGTTGCTTTCCTCAACCAATCAGATGTTTGCATATGAGTGTAACGTTGTAACTTCACTTCAGCCTCTGATTGGTTGCTTTCCACAGCCAATCAGATGTTTGCATAGGGTATAACCTTTGTACCTTCACTTCCGCTTCTGTTGATTGCCTTCTGCAACCATTTAGACTGATTGCAGGCCACTACTTCATTTGCATGGCAGTGTACACCAAGTGGCCAATGGGAAACCTCTAGAGGGTATTTAAACCCCTAGAAAAAAATTCTGTAACAGAGCTCTTGAGCCCTTATGCTCGGCCTGCTCCCATCCTGTGGAGTGTATTTTTATTTTCAATACATCTCTGCTTTCGTTGCTTCATTCTTCCCTTGCTTTGTTTGTGTGTTTTGCCCAATTCTTTGTTCAAAATGCCAAGAACCTGGATACCCTCCACTGATAACAGTTTGAAGAAGGTTAAAAAGGAATGATGGTGACCAGCAATGCAGATGGCATTGTGGGTTCATGGGAAACTGATGACCCCTGCCCCTCACACACACAATGCACACACACACAGAGTACAGACAAGTAGCGCAATCGACAGAGTTTTAAAAAATACTTTAGAGACTGTCATTGTGTCCTCTGGTGTAAAAATTCATTCAATAGGTCTTTGACTCCTAATCCTAGAGCCTAGAATCATGAAGACTACAACAAATATTGAGGGGTCCTTAGGTATAAAAGTGGAGGAGCTACTCTCCCTTCCTTCCTTGCTTCTCCCATTCATATACAGTTTATTCAAATTATTGATGATAGTTACATTCTATAACATTTCTTCTAATGCTGAATTGGCGAATAATGAACTATTGCTCCAAGGGGAAAGACTAGATTACATTCCTGTGAACCTCTGGTCATAATAATTTTTCTAAACAAAATGCCACCCTTGGCATTATATAGGTTTGTTTGCCAACATCCTTGTAAAATAAGCCAGTTTCATCAGCATTGAAAACCTACACTTGCACATAACCCTTTCCTGTATAACAGTTGGCAGATATTTTTAAAAATTCCTCTGCAGTCTCCTGATATGCAGAACCTGTCTCACCTGCAAATTTAATGTTTCTTAGGCTCTGTTGCCTTTTGAAATGTGTAAGCCAGCGAGCTCTAGCCCAGAAAAGTATCACATTTTCCAACCCCTGGGTGTGATGGTTAATTTTATGTGCCAACTTGACTGGGCCTTGGGGTGCCCAGATGTTTGGTTATGCATTATTTCTGGGAGTGTATACAAGAGTCTTTCTGGATGAGATTAACATTTGAATCAGTAGACTGAGTAAAGCAGATGATCCTATCTAATCTGTTAAAAACCTGAATAGATTAAAATGCTAAGTAAGAAAGAACTGTCTATCTCTGCCTCAACGTCTTCAAGCTTGAACATTGGTAGTCTCTTGCCCTTGGGCTTGGACTAGAATTTAAGCCATTATATTTTTAAAACAGATCTTAGGTCATTGCTAATTCCTTATAATAAATCTATCTCTCTTTATATATATAGATACTATATATGCTATATATGAAATGCATATACCTATGTATATGCTACATAATGATATATATAGCAAGGAGATATATATATATATATATATATATATATATATATATATATATCTTACTGGTTCTGTTTTTCTACAGAACCCTAATCCACTGGGTAATGTGTCTACAAATTTATTGCTGGAGCAGCCTGATTTACAGGTCAGTGCATTTCTTTCTCCTTTTCCTGAATGTATTGTATTGTTGATTCATTCACATTAAACTCACAGCCAACAGCACTGTAACTCATGCCTGAATGAAGCTTGTCTAACACATACATTTTCTCCATAAGGTGCATCATGGTCTTCTTGTTTTTAGGAATACTAGACAGCACTTCAGCATTACGCTTAGGGGCCATTTCAAACAGCAGAATCACCAACAGAAAGCATGGAAAGTGGGAAACATGGCACTAAATATATTATGAAAATAATGCTTATTTATAGTATGTGATCTGAAACGGGAAACATTGCCTTGCTCAGCCTGAGCTGGGAACATGCAGAGAGGGTGACTGACATTTCTTGCCACCTCTGCTCATGTCCTCAAATAACCATGAAAGTGCCATTGGTATTGATTTTACAGTTATAAATAAATTTTAGCAAGTAAGCACATTTGCAATACAAAATCTATGAATGATGAAGATTGACTATATTTTGGCTTTGGAAAAACCAATACCATATATTGAGTATCAATTCAGAGTCTATACCAAAATTCTGTAGCAAGCCTGTAACATGTCATGTCTTTCCAGCTGGTGCTAGCATGTTATTTAGACCCATCTGTAATCCAGGTTCAAATTTTTCTCATTAGTTAATAGAATATAATAAATTCCCTGTGAGGCTTTATGTGTTTTGGGATTGATTGAAGTAGTAGTAGACAGGAGTAACCCTGTGGGGAAGCTAAGTCACCTGTTCATTCTATTCATTTGTGTCTTCAGGACCTACTTAGTCCAGATTAGGTGTCTGACACTTCTGCTTGATAATGGACTGCTTCTGTGCATCTCAACTGTATAGAGAAGTGAATCAGGAAACAATCATTTTGTCATGGCCAGCTCAGTCACATTGTCCCCTCATGTCTCGTAGCTAGGCATTCAGTTTCTATCAGGGTCCAGTAGCAAGCCAACAGCTATTTCCCGAAATGGAAATTGTTACTAATGCAGTACAGCATAGCTTTGCTCTAAAATCCTATTCTCCAATCAAGGTTAGCTTGAGCCTCCACATAGACTTCTCTTGCTCTGGGCCCTACTCAAAGGTGGCAACAGAAAATATTTTAGTTCACTTAGTACATGTGCTGCAGAAAGAGACCTAAAGTGAAATATAGATAGCTTTCAAAATCCACACATTTCATCAAGTACTGTGCTTCTTTCTTTTTTAAATTTCAGTTATAGTTTTTGGAGACAGGGTCTTGCTCTGTTGCCCAGGATGCAGTGCAGTGGTATGAGCATAGCTCACTGCAGCCTCAAACTACTGAACTCAATCAGTCCTCCCACTTCAGCCTTCCAAGTAGCTAGGACTACAGGCATGTTACCACACCCAGATAATTTTTTAACATTTTTGTAGAGACAGAGTATTGCTATGTTGTTCAGGCTGGCCTCAAACTTCTGATCTCAAGCAATCATCCTGCCTTGGCATCCCAAGGCACTGGGACTTCAACTATGAGCCACCATACCTGGCCTTGTGCTTCTTTTGTAAGGGATATGTGTCTGCTAAACATGGGAAGTAATCTCTTCTTTTCATGATATTTTCTTTCCATTCTTTAGCGGCCATATATCTTAGTTGGGCATCCAAGGAACTTCCTAATTCAAGTCCACTCATATAAATGTCATCAAAATAGTGAACACGCAGGATGTATAGTATAGTTGGTAAGAATATCAAGTTTTCAAAAAATGCCTTTGGATAAGGCAAGGGAGGAAAGGAGGCTGATTGTGGTGTCTGCTGTCCCTTCCAGGTAAAAGCATACAGTTTCTGGTTTTCTCTGTTTATTGAGTGGGGAGGGGAAAGCATTTTCTGGATTAATAGCAGCACACACCATGTATCTGTGCTCAGGCTGCCTGGCTACCCTAAAGAAATCATATCCAGAAGAGCAGCTGTAATTAAAGTCACTTGTTAATTAGGCTTGGGTTAATCCACTGTCTTTTTCCAAGACCAAATTCTCTTCCTCAAAGACTCTACAACTGAGTGTAATGGGGGATATCATAGGTATAACCATGTCTTTATTGTTCAAAACTTTGAAGAAGACACCAATTCCTACAATTCTTCAGGAATGTGTCATTGCTTTTTTTTTTTTTTACTCTCTCAGTAAGGAGGAAGAACTCAAAGGGCTTCCACTTGGCCCTTACCACTATGACTATCCTTTTTCTACAGGTCAGAAACAATGTGAGGTTTTAGCCAGTTGATGAAGGCAAGAAGAAAGGAGATTAGCTATTAGCTGTGTCTGTCTCTTTTATTTAGAAAGCAAAAACTCACCCAGACACTTCACATGAAGTTGTTACTTCATGTCTAATTGACAAAATCTTGCCACTGATCTAGTTATGCAGGAAACTAGAAAATCAGGTATGTATTTAACATTGTCAGTCTTGATAGTAGATAGCAAAGAAGAAAGCTTTGGGGAATGACATGTGGGTTTATGACAATTCCTTACAAGCCAGGGCCTTATCACAGCTTTGATACCCTGACCTTTGCTATCTCTTACTCCAGGGACCTGTTATTTTCTGGCTGCCACATGCATTCCATCTCTATGTGGCACAGCCATCAGAGAGCTTAGGGTTTTGTGGGGAATACAAGCAGTGCTGTAGAGAAAGATTTTGCTGTTAAATTGCATTTTCTATTCTTTTACTTTACCATCCCCCACCAATGAAAAAGCAGCAATGCCATCCTATGACGCATTGTCCTCAGAAGAAGGGTGAATACAACCTAGCAAAAAGCAATCACTATTTAGCTTTGAGCTTCAAAATATGATTTTGTTTTAGAGATAGGGTCTCATTCTGTCACCCAGGCTGGAATACAGTGATGCAATCATGGCTTGCTTCAGCTTTGAACTCCTGGATTCAGGCAATCCTCCCACTTCAGCCTCCTGAGTAGCTAGGACTACAGGTATGCACAATCATACCTGGCTAATTTTTTTTTTTTTTTTGGTAGAGATGAGATCTAACTATGTTGTCCATGCTGGTATTGAATTCCCGGCCTCAAGCAATCCCCTCAAAGTGCTGGGATTACAAAACATGACCCACTTCGCCCAGCCGCAAAATATAATTTTTGAACTCCTTAGCTACCATATCAGCCTGAAAGCTGAACACTTTTGATTTTTGATCGAGAGATAATACACGTGCCTTAGAAAATCAAAGACTCAGAACCTAGAAGATGGGAACACAGATTTTATTAAAAATCAACTCTGTAATGTAGGTAAAAAACAGCAGTTCTTCCTGAGCCAAATGGAATAAACTTGTTGGATTAAACAAGTAGAGAAAAAGTTAGGTGCCCAACAAGCACCCTCCTACCCTCCGGAGAAACACGCCTGGGCTTTGCATTCCAGGGTTGTTGGCAAGCCTGTAGGGGAGCCCCACATTGGGGATGGGGTGTCAGAGCAGTAGATGAACCATGGTTCAAGGCATTGTCCGGGTAGATGGGCCTGACTGCAGCTCTGTAGAGTCCTGCACCCCACGCAATGATGTGAAGAAACATGTCCGAGTTCCTGAGCCCAGGGAGAAACTGGAGGCATCAATGCCCAGAGGAAGGGTACAGGGTGGAAGGGAGCAGCCTGGATGAAGGTGAAGAACGAGTGGACCCAATGATTTCACCAGAGGCCATGTCACAGGCCTGGGATATCAGCAACTGATGCCAGCCCTCAACACTTAAAACCCATGTCCCTTCTTCTTCAGAGGCCAGAAAGAATTGGAGAAAGACTCATGGTCCAGACACTCCATCCTTTAATGTCAAGATGCTACCAAAGTCACCCGGAAACTTAGATTATATGCAGAGAGAAATCAGCCGAAAGGAAAATGGACAGGATATATTTACTCGAAAGAGACCGTTTCACTCCGGAAGGGAGTCCTAGGTGGCCAGAATATGTGTTTCCTATTATGTATGGCTCTGTGGTTCAACAGTTAGTTGAGTTTTACTACAGAAAATAAAGAAAGCTACCTTTCCTACACATCCAAATTGTGGCTATTAATTTCATACAACCTTCACAAGCAGGGAAATTGATAATTACCATGCATTGTGGTATGTGGTAAATAAATGAATTATTCGAAAGCAGTAGGAACTGAGAAAGGAAGTATCTCTCTTCTCAGGAAAAAAGAAAATAATTCAAATAGGAAATTATATTTGAGATGAGTTTTGAAGAATGAGAAAGTACATGCTAAACAGACAAGTGAGGGAAAATTGTTCTAAGCCAAGAAAACAGCCTGAAGACAGAGCCACAAAAGGGCAAGGTGTGTTCAGGGAAATGGCATGACGTCAGGGTGAGTAGAACATGGTTTTGCAGGGCAGAGTAGAAGATGAGGCCAGGGCTGAGAGGGGGGCGTGCACTTGTGGTCCTAGTCCCTCGAGAGGCTAAGGCAGGAAGATCGCTTGGGCCCAGGAGTTCAGGGCTGCAGTGAGCTGTGATCATGCCACTGCACTCCAGACTAGGTGACAAAGCAAGATCCTATTCCTACAAAAACTAGCCAGGCATGATGGTGCACGCCTGTAGTCCCAGCTACTTGGGAGGTGGGGGCAAGAGGATCTCTTGAACCCCAAATTTGGAGACTGCAGTAAGCTAATGGCACCATTGCACTTCAGCCTGGGCAACAGAGTGAGACCTTGTCTCTAAGTAAAAAAAAAAAAAAAGCAACAGGAAAAATAATCAAAGTGTACACTGGATTTGGTTACAAGAAGATTATTAGTAACTCTACCAAAAGCATATTTTTAGGAGTGGTGGGGGCAGATGCCAGATTGGAGTGGGTTGAAGAATGAATAGGAGGTGAGAATTGAAGCTGGTAGAAGCAGGCAACTCAAGGAGATTGGCTGGGAAGGGAGGGGTAAGATTTCCATTTTGGACGTATTGTGCTAGAGATGCCTTTGTGATGTTAAAGTGTAGCTGTCCAGAAAGTCACATATAAAAAAAAAACTGTAGCTAGGGAACATGTCTTGGATGCAAATATATATTTGGTTTGCAACAATGTATAAGCGGTTGCTGAAACTTGGGATTAGACGAACTCCCCAAGAACAGAGTGAATAACAGCAGAAGACAGAATCAAAAGGCAGAGCCTAGAAGATACAAACATTTAAGGGGCGGCCAAAGGTAGCAGAACCCTGAGAAGAGACTGATGACTAATTGTCAGAGAGGTAGGAAGACAACCAGGAGAGCACGTGCTGGAAGCTGAGAAAGAGGAGAGTTTCAAGAAGTGCAAAGTGCTACTGATAAATCAGATGAATATTTAAACCGAATCATTGGCTTTAACTTTTTTTTTTTTTTGAGACAAGAGTCTTGCTCTGTCACCCAAGCTGCAATCTTGGCTCACTGCAACCTCCGCCTCCCGGGTTCAGGTGGTTCTCATGTCTCAGCCTTCTGTGTAGCTGGGATTACAGGCACCTGCCACCACACCTAGCTAAGTTTTATATTTTTAGTAGAGAAGGGGTTTCACCATGTTGGCGAGGCTGGTCTCAAACTCCTGACCTTGAGATCCACCCTCCTCAGCCTCCCAAGGTGCTGAGATTACAGCCATGAGCCATCATGCCCAGCCTGAGCTGGGTTCTCTCGAACCCACCAATCACAGAGTCAGGAAGTCCCAGCAGCCGTCCATATGCAGATGGAAATGCAATGTCAGTGACTGAGCCTGAGCAGCACAGTAAGATGGGTGAGAAGTTAGCCCTGACTGCCCTTTTCTTTATAGCTGTACCAGCATAGCCCCCTCCAACTCGCACATTTGGCCATCGAGGGCAAAGGAAGAGATGCTGAAAGAGGAGAAAAAGCTTGAACTCAGTTTATGGATAGATTAGTTTAGATTGTTGTGTGGGTGCAAGTTTAAAATGAATAGCAGATGTGCTACAGTCACACTCAGGGGGACTTTAAAAGACAGTGTTGAGTAATCCCAGTACTTTGGGAGGCTGAGGTTGGAGGATCACCTGACCCCAGGAGTTCAAGGCTGCAGTGAGCTATGATTGCACCACTGCACTCCAGTATGAGCAACAGGGTGAGAACCTGTCTCAAGGAAAACAAACAAAAAATGAAAAAAGTGTTGAGAGAAAAATCTTTCCAATGGGTAGGGCTTTCAGTATCACCTGATTATCCACTTTATGTAGAAAGAAAAGTAGCGCAAGGTGAGAATTTACAAGAGCTCGCGGGTATGGTGAATAGCCTGGTTGATTTGCCAGGGAACTGAAACAAAAGGACTGAAAGATTGGATACGTGGAGGTCTAGAGTAGAGGCGTATGAAATGACATTCCTGGTGGTTGTGACAATTTTTGTATGCATCTTTGCTGCTCCTCCTGTCAAAGATGAGGGTCTGTCTGCCCAACCCTTAAATCTAGGCTGAGCCATTGACTTTGGCCAATGGGGCTGCAGACAAAGGATGCAAGCATAGCCTTCAAAAGTGCCTGAGCCTTGAGACTTGCCCTCCTTTGCTTCTAAGAACCCTTTGTCACTATGTGAAGAGCATAGCCTAGCCTCTTGGAGGATGTCAGCCTTTAAAGAGGACCTCTGCCATCCCAGCTTTCCCAGTGGAAACCCCAATGCATGAGTGAGCCCCACTGGTACAACATGGAACAGAAGCAAGTCTTCCTAGCCATGGCCCATCCCAATCACCAGCCCACAGAATCAAGAGCAAATCAATGTTTGTTCGAAGCCATCATATTTTGGGGTAGTTTATCACGCAGCAAAGGCAAACTGATAATGTAACTCTCTAGGCCTGGCTGTTAATCTGTCATTAGGATATGAAAAACTCTCTTGCCAAAGACAGGCTTCAGAAATTTGCTTCTGATTCAGAAAAGCCAGGTGTGAGATTCAGAATTGATGAATCTTTCTTCCATCATACCTGCTCTCTCTTTCCTAGGATATTAAGCCCCATGTATCAGCCTAAGGGATGGAAGTCTGCAAGGAAATTTAAGAAATAAATGTAGGGAAAAATATATTTGCTTCATGTTTTTCAAAATATTATTCTCATTATTGAAATTGCTGAAGGCCAGGGAAACAGGTACTCATATACACAGCTGGTGGTAGAATAAATCTTATGAACATTTTGAAAGGCAAATTGGCAGTATCAGCAACAATTGAGCATGAACCTACTGTTTGTCCAAGTGATTCCATTTCTTTGTGTCTGCTTTAGATGTGAAGGAACAGCTGTATAAAGAGGCCTGGACAGAGGTGTTATTTGCAACATTTTAGTAGCAAAAAGTTGGAAACAGGAAAATAATGATGTAAATGATGGCATGTCTCTATTGTGGAACATTATGTTGCAATTAAGAAGGAAGTACCAGATAGAAAAGATATCCAAGATACACTCTAAAATGAATATATTGGCTGGGTGTGGTGGCTCAAGCCTGTAATCCCAGCACTTTGGGAGGCCGGGGCGGGCAGATCACTTGAGATTCAGGAGTTTGAGACCAGCCTGGCCAACATGACAAAACACTGTCTCTATTAAATATACAAAAATTAGCCAGGCATGGTGGCGCATGGCTATAATCCCAGCTACTCTGGAGGCTGAGACAGGAGAATCGTTTGAACCTGGGAGGCGGAGGTTGCAGCGAGCCAAGATCATGCTACTGCACTCCAGACTGGGTGACAGAGTGAGACTCCGTCTCAAAAAAATAAATTAATTAATTAAATGAATATAGTTCCTAGTTAAGGAAATGCTAACTTCTGTTATAGGTAAACATCAAAACCTCAAGGGCTTAACAATGGAAGTTTATTTCTTACTCATAAAAATACAATCTGCAGTAAAGGAGAGGGTAGATCCATTCCTTGCAGTCACCCAAGGCCTTAGGCTGTCCCCTTCCAGTCACATTTTCTAAGGTCTCCCTGGGCATTTGCTTCTGGCCAGCAGATGGAGAAGAATGGAAGAATTCTTGTGGGAAATTGTTATGGGCCAGTCCTAGAAGTGGCACTCATCATTTCTGCCTGCATTTCATTGGCCCAAATCAGTCGCATGAACATGTCTAATTTCAGGGTAGCTGGGAAATGTAGTCTAGTTGTAAAGAAGCCAAAAGAGAAATGAATTTGGTGAACACTCGTAGAACTCATTCCCACACATATACTGCAGGTCTCCATGGATACATACATGCACACCTCAGAGATATTGTAGATGAGTTTCCTGACCACTCTAATAAAGCCAATATCACAATAAAGTGAATCACATGGATTTTTTGGTTTCTCAGAGCATATAAAAGTTATGTTTACACTATACTGTAGTCTACTAAATGTGCAATAGCATTATGTCTAAAAATGGTACACACCTTAAATAAAAATACTTTATTGCTGAAAAAAAATGGTAATGATCATCTGAGACTTCAGTGAGCTGTAAACTTTTTGCTGGTGAAGGGTCTTGCCAAGTTGCTAATGGCCTCTGACTGATCAGGGTGGTGGCTGCTGAAAGTTTGGGTGGCTGTAGTAGTTTATCCATTCACCCACCAAAGGACATCTTGGTTGCTTCCAAGTTCTGACAGTTATGAATAAAGCTGCTATAAACATTTGCGTGCAGGTTTTTGTATGGATATAAGTTTTCAACTCCTTCCATTAAATACCAAGAAGCATAGTTGCTGGATGTATGGTAAGAGCATGTGTAGTTTTGTGAGAAACCACCAAACCGTCTTCTGAACTGTCTGTGCCATTTTGCATTCCCAGCAATGCATGTGAGTTCCTGTTGCTCCACATCCTCACGAGCATTTGATGTTGTCAGTATTCTCGATTTTGGCCATTCTAATAGGTGTGTCGTAGCAGCTAATTATTGTTTTAATTTGCATTTCCCTGATGGTATATGATGTGGAACATCTTTTTATATGTTTATTTGCCATTTGTATATCCTCTTTGGTGTGGTATCCATTAAGGTCTTTGACCCATTTAAAAAATATTTTTAGAACATTTATTTATATTTTACTTTAATTTTAATTTTAGAGATGGGTTCTTGTTAAGTGGTCCAGGCTGGTCTCAAACTCTTAGCCTCAAGTGATCCTTCTGCTCAGCTTCCTGAGTAGCTGTAGGAGCATGCCACCATGCCTGGCTCATTGGCCCATTTTTAAATCATGTTTGTGTTCTTATTGCTGAGGTTAACAGTTCTTTGTATATTTTAGATAACAGTCTTTCATCTGAAATATCTTCTGTATATATTTTCTTCCAATCTGTGGCAAGTCTTCTTATTCTCTTGACAACAGACATTCTCTTTGACAAAAAATCAAAGGCAATACAATGGAGAAAGGTAGTTTTTTAAACAAAGAATGTTGAAACAACTGGACATCTGTATGCAGAAAATGAATCCAGACACAGGCCCTTCACCTTTCACAAAAAATAACTCAAAAAGAGTCACAGACCTAAATGTAAAACACAAAACTATAAAGCTCTTAGAAGGCAGCACAAGATAAAATCTAGATGACTCTAGACATTTTACATGCAACACCAAAAGGCATAGTCCATGTAAGAAAGAATTGATAAGCCAGACTCCATTAACATTAAAGTGTTCTACTCTTTATTATTATGTTTTTAGAGGTGGAGTCTCACTAAGCTGCCCAGGCTGGTCTCAACCTCCTGGGCTCAAGTGATCCACTCACTTTGGCCTCTTGAGTTGTTGGGATTAGAGGTGAGAAACACTATGCCCAGCTAATTTTTTTAAAGGATGCAGTCTAATGCATATTTATAGATTAAGGGAAGGAGCCAACGATTCTGAAGAAGTTGGATGTAAAAAGACCTGAAAACTGGTAGAGCAAGATCTTGGAGGAGTCCAGAGAGGATGAGCTCTAGGTCAAGTGGAGATCTCAGCCATGGAGACTGAAGACACAGAGGTGAGAGCAGTTGCCAGTGCAGGTGAACTGGAAAAAAGAGTAAGAAAGATGAGAGACATGCCAATAATTTCTCAATGGAGCATAAGGCAAGGCCTCTACATAAGAGTAAATAAATGGAGAAAGTGGGAGGTGATTACCACTGGGACTGTTTGGAGTGATTGCATCACTTGACCCAGAATCTGCTGAGGTTGCTTAAGGATGCTTCAGGGTGCACCAGTCCCAAGAACTGGGTGGAGTGTTTTCGAGCTGAGAGTTTCTGTCATGGTGTTTCTGAGAATGAGTAACATCTTCCATGACATCATTTAGAAGAGGGTTTTTTAGTCTCAGGATTATCAGCATTTGGGGCCAGATAATTATTTGGGAGAGGCAGAGGGGACTGCCCTGTGCACCATAAAATATTTAGCAGCATCCGTGGCATCTACCTGTTAGATGCTAGTAGCAACTCCCTCCACACTAGTTATAACACCCTCAAATATCTTCTGACATCTCCAAATGTCCCTTGGCGGGAGAAGCAAAATATTCTCTGGGTGAGAACCACCAATGTATTTATTTATTTATTAAGAAGGAGTCTCACTCTGTCACCCAGGGTGAAGTGCAGTGGCGTGATCTTGGCTCACTGCAACCTCTACCTCCTGGATTCAAGTGGTTCTCTTGCCTCGGCCTCCTGAGTAGCTGGGATTACAGGCACCTGCCGCCATGCCTGGCTAATTTTTTGTATTTTTAGTAGAGATGGGGTTTCACCATGTTGACCAGGCTGGTCTTGAACTCCTGACCTCAGGTGATCTGTCCATCTTAGCCTCCCAATGTGCTGGGATAACAGGCGTGAGCTACCGCACCCATCCAAGAACCACCAATTTAGAGCTAGAGTTAGTGACGGCATGCCGGGGCCACTTCTCAGGAATGTGCAAGCTGCTCTGATTCCTGGGAATGGTCTGCCCTGCCTGTCATTGGGAAGGGTGGGAAAGCCTTTGGCATTTGAGCAAGGTATTCACAGAGATGCCCACCCAGGTTCTCAGTGCTGTTTGTACTAAAAGTGCCAACGATGGAGGTGTCTTCACACCTGATCAGCCAATTCTTCTCTTATGTAACTTCTCACTATCACCACCTCGGGGAAGAGGACACAGTTTTTCCCCCTGGTTATGGGGCACCTGCAATTCAAAGCCAAATGCTCTCTCTTCTCCTTCAGATTTCTTTCCCAGCATTTTGTCTTTTACTATATCAAAATATAAGAATATACCCAGGACTCTCTGAGTATCAACTTCACAGCATTAAATGATAGGTGTGTATCATAATTTTCATCAGATTGAGTGAATGAAACATCTCCCCTTCTCTTCTGGGATCTTCATGTTATTTTCTCCTTATTTATGGAGAATTTATTGACATTCACTGCTTTCTAGGCATTATGCCAGGGGCTGGATACTCCAAGATAAAATACATGTACTCTCTGCTTTTAAGGAGCTTACATCAAATAAACCAAATAAACAATGTAATAAAGAGTGCTAGATATTACTAGACCTACACACCTAGTATTTTGAAAGCACAGCAGAAAGAGAATGCCTGGAAGAGAGGAGGAGTCACAGGTGAGGGAGGCATCTCATGGGCAGGGATATTTTGGTTAACTCTTAAAGGACGCTCAGGAGCTCCGAGAGCCAGCTCAAAGAGAGCATTTTAGACAGGAGAATGGTTTACGCAATAACTACGAGGCATGACCATGAGTTGTGTTTGGAAGCCTTTGAAAAGTATCTGTGTGCCAGATCTTTAGTTCAGGATCTAACATTTTGACTTCAGGCAAATGTAATCTAGCCATCATCTGAAGTCTTCCAGAGAAATCACTTCATAATCTCATTCATTCATTCATTCATCCATTCATCCATGTATTCATTCTTCTGTTTTCTCCTCTGCAAAGCAGACCCCATAATTTCCATCACTCCGCTTCCCAGGCTCTTCCCAACTCTGTTATCTCTTACTTTCTGCTTTGCAGAATCCACTGGCTCCCACTACTGCTAGTTTTTGCCCAAATTCATTTCCCTCTCCCCATCAAAATAACCAGGAAGACACGCTTGGTCCTACTGGGCCGCCGTATTCAGAAGGTGTTAAAAAACCAAGCCTAATTTCTGGGCACTAGTCTTTCTTAAGAAGAAGTTGCGTATCTGACATTTAATAAAGATGAATTCTCCTTGCAGCAATCACACTGGACATAAAAATGTATACAATGATTTTTCGAGATGTTTTTCTCCTTGGAGAAGGCAGCTGTTGAGGTGGGTGATGCTCTGGGCAGGAAGCAGTGTCTCTCACTAACAGGTTGTGATAGATATACAGAAAATCCTGAAAGTACCTCTGAAGAGAGAATAGATTCTTAAGCCTTTACCAGGGAGAGTCTTAAGTGTTGTTTTATAGCAGTTGGCTGAGAGCAAGATGCTGGAGGAGGTGGGTAGGTTTGAAGATGCCAGAGTGCAGAGAGAGAGACAGAGACATAGAGAGAAAGAGAGGAGAGAGGGGGAGAGAGACACATAGAGAGAAACAGAGAGAGAGAGAGAGAGAGAGAAAGGGGAGAGACAGAGACAGTGAGAGAGAAACAGAGAGACAGAGGGAGAGAAAAAGGAGAGAGGCAAGAGACAGAAAGAGACAGACAGGAGAGAAACACACAGAGAAATAGAAGAGAAAAAGAGAGACAAAGAGAAAAGGAGAGACAGAGACAGAGTAAGAGACAGAGTGACAGAGAGACAAGGAGAGAGAGATTTAGAGAGAGAGAGACACACAGAGACAGTGAGAAACAGACAAAGAGAGGGAGGGAAAAAGGAGAGAGAGGGAAAGAGAGAGAAAGGGAAAGGGAGAGACAGAGAAGGGGATAGGGAGAGACAGAGAGAGACAGAGAGAAACAGAGGGAGAGAAAGAGAGACAAAGAGAAAGGGAGAGACAGAGAGAGACAGAGTAAGAGACAGACGAAAGAGAGGGAGACGTAGACAGAAAGAGAGAGAGACACACACATAGAGACAGTGAGAGAGAAACAGAGAGACAAAGAGAAAGAGACAAAAAGGAGAGACAGAGAGAGAGAGAAACAAAAAGAGAGACAAAGGGAGAGACAGAGAGACAAATAGAGACAGAGAAAGACAGACAGACTGAGATTGAGGTTGAGAGAGTGAGGAGGCTGTGAAGGCCAACTTTCCCCACATCCTAATCGGCCCAGCCATGGCTGTCGCCCCATGTCCCTGAGAGTGTGCATGGGAGGACTGTGCTTGCAGAGCTCACGTCTCCAGCTCATTCCTGGGGCAGTTTCTCTGATCGTGCAGAGCTAGATGCCAGGAGTGGGACCTGGAGTGTTCTTTCCTGAGCGTGAAGCCAGCTCTTAGAGGAGCGGGACCTGGCGTGTTCTTTCCTGAGCGCGAAGCCAGCTCTCAGAGGTACATTGCTGCACCTGCCATTTGGCATTGATAATGTTCTTCTTTTCCTCTGGGAGAGTAGGAAGAAGGGGACACAGTCCAAGAGGTTTCCCTTCTTAAAACAAACAAACAAATAACAAACAATGAAACAAAACAAGAACACTAACATGGGACCAGGCACAGATCCAAATTCTTGTTTTGAACTTTGAACCCTGCCCATGAAGCCCTTCATGCACCTTCAGTATCATAAAGATACACCTGGGTTGGGCGCAGTGACTCACACCTGTAATCCTAGCACTTTGGGAGGCCGGGGCGGGTGGATCACTTGAGGTCAGGAGTTCAAGACCAGCCTAGCCAACAGGGAGAAACCTCGTCTCTACTAAAAATACAAAAATCAGCCAGACATGGTGCTGCATGTCTGTAACCCCAGCTACTCGGGAAGCTGAGGCAGGAGAATCGCTTGAACCCAGGAGGCGGAGGTTGCAGTGAGCTGAGATTGTGCCACTGTGCTCCAGCCCGGGCAACAGAATAAGAACCTTTCTCAACAAACATAAAAGGAAGACATACCCGACTGCTGCTGCAGGTGACCAGGAAGGCTGGCATGTGGGTGAGGGCAGGGTGCAGAATGGCAGAGGGACGTCGGGAAGTTGGGAAGTCGGCATCCCACGGTTTGTGATGGCTCATTCCCGCCCTGATTTCTGATGTGGTGCCAACCACCCACAACGCTCCTTTACAATCTTTTCTTTATGTGTCCCTCATAATCTGTGTTTTTAACACTTTTTCCTTTCCTCAGACTGAGAGGAATTGGAGGAAGAATGCAGATGACTATCAGGCTGGATTTGGGAAGTGGAGTCAGCTAATATGGAAGTCTTGGATGTGTCTTTATTAGCAGTGTGAAAATGGATTAATACAGTAAGGAAGGGAAAAAATACCTCTTTCTCTTATTCTAGGAACTTTCCAGTTTACACTAAGATAAATCTAGTGCCCTTCACCTCTGAGTGGGAATGTCTGCTCTCCTGTCATCTTGGGAGGTGTTGAAAGTATTGAGTCTGGGGAAATTAACAAGTTCCATAAGAATTAGCTCGTCTGCTCACCAAAGCTACTCATATAAAAACCCTTCAGGCTCTCTTTAACTTCTGTTAGCATCAGAGCTGAGGCTGGTGGAAAAGAAGCCCAAATCAAGGCCTTTTTTGTTTATTAAATTTTGATCAGGAGCCCTTTAATTCGGGATATTCGGTTTTCTCTTATGGCACATACTGTTGGCCTTGAAATGTTAATTGGGAAAGCTCCGAGCTGCTGCAGCCCAGGAGACTGAATAGTGTATCCAGAAGGTGCTGAGTCCACATGTCGTTAAGGGAAACTGCTGGAAACTTCCTCTGAAGACAGAGGCGCTTGCCTAGATTCTTAGATCATTCACAGGCAGAACAGACTCGAGAATTTATGGGACCAAGTGTACAACAAAAATATGGTGCCCTTTGTTCAAAAACTACTAAGACTTTCAAGATGGTGACAGCGGAGCATTAGCTAAGCTGGGGGCCTCTCCTAAGTGTGGGGTCCTGAGTGCCTGCACAGGTCACACACCCAGGAAGCCAATCCTGCCCACAAGTTATCTTCACATTCCACAGACTGAAACTAAATGCCAGTTTTGCCTTCCTTAAGCATATTTTTTTTTCTCCTGTACTTATTACATTTAATGGGCCGCTGTAGACTCAGGCAAAAAGCTTGGGATCATCCCAGATTCCTCTCTCCCCTTCACTCCACCATCCAGTTGGTGATAATTCCTGTTAATTTCACCTGGAAGCTTCTTTTGTTATATAACACCGTTCTCATCTTAATTCCCATCCTGGTTCTGACTCTCATGATCTCTCAGTGGTATCTGCCCGCCTGGATCTATGCCCCACAATGATCTCTCTAAACCACTCAGCTGATCACATCATGGCCCTGCTTAAAAACCTTCCAAGACTCCTTAGATCCTATGAAATAAACCCAAACGATTTCGCATGGCGCATGACACCCTCTGCAGCCTGGCTCTTCCCCATCACCTCATACCTGATGCTCCCACAACTCTCAGCTCTGCAGGTTCTGCGTGCTCTGTACTGAGTCATGCCATTGCGCCCTCTTATGCTGTTCCTCTTGTGAGAAATGCTGTTCCTGTCTCCCTCACATTGCCTCCTGGAAAGGCTGAATCATGGTCCCCCAAAAATCCAGGTCTGGATCTCTGGAACCTGTGAATGTTACCACATACAGCAAAAGAGACCTTGCAGTTGTAAAGTACTTGAGATAGGGAGATTATCCTGGATTGCCTGGGTGGATGCTAAATACAAGCAGAAGTGTTCTTATGAGGGAGAGACAGATTGGACTCCACTGAAGAGAAGAAGGGGATGTGGAGGTGGAACAGAGGGAAATTTGCAGATGCTGGCCTTGGAGATGGAGGAAGGGGCCATGAGCCAAGGAGTGCAGGTCTCGAAGCTGGAAAAGGTGAGAAATGCCTTCTCCCCTACAGCCTCCAGGGGTGCACAGCCTTGCCAGCATGTTGTTTTTGGCCAGTGAAACCTGTTTAGGGTCTTGACTTGCAGAACTGTAAGAAAATAAACGTGTGTTGCTTTAAGCTACCAAGTTTGTGATTCTTTGTATGGCACACAGGGAACTAATATACCTCCCTCCCTTCCCCAGAACAACCCACTATGACCCTTCCTCTGTGCATACATAGCATCAACAGCATACTTTCACCATATTGTGCTAATTGCACATTTCTTATTTCCCCATTAGGTCATATGCGCCTGAAGGCAGGGGCCATGTCCTGTTCCTCTTTATCTCCCTGGCACCTAGCCAGATGTGACAAGCACCCCATGAATATTTTTCAAGTGAAACTGCCCCACAGTGTGAAAAGCAGGGCAAGAGGAGTGTTGATGGGGAACAATCTACTTTCAGTTCAAGAAGTTACCCTTTCTAGGATCACAATGTTCATTGCTCCAGGATGAGCAAAACCCGTGAGAGCAGAACAAGTTGTACAGAGCGCAGAGCCCTCAGATCGCAGTGGGCCAGTGTGTGGCCCTCTCTAATGGAAAGAAAAAAGTGTCCCAGAGTAAGGGGATTATTGAAATCTGTTTCAGAAAGTCATTTTATAGAGAAAATATGCTTGGGATAGCATTGGGATATCACCGATACAGCCTATGTCAACTGCAGGTTTTGGGAAATTGATAGACACAGGCTGAAATTTTTGTGCAAATAGTAGTTAGGACTTTGATGCAGGGACTGTGTGACACCTCCACACAGATTCAATAAGGAGCAGGCAGGCAAGCATCAGCAGAGTTTGAAAAGAGCAGGGAAAGGATTTTGGCTGAGAAGAAAAGCCATTCTCTTACCCATACTCACTAAGGGTTTCCAGCTGCTTTCTAGATCCCACTGCCTGCTAGCTATACTTAGATATGGGAGCTTCTGCTTACTTCCTGTATAGTAAAAACTCTATTAATTGTAATTATGTAATCCAATGTAGTGATTGGTTGTGATCAACTCATCTTTTGTTGCCTTTGCAAAGTTCAGAGTTAATGAACACTCTGAGAGGTTATTCTAGAAGCATCTGGCCTGGAGGTTCCTGATGAAGGTTGCCATCAGGTGTCTGGTGATCACAGTGAGTAAAACGAAGGAAGGAACTTCACTTCTGGAAAGCTCCTTTGACAAGGCCCCTCTCTGCCTGGGTGGGTCACATCGCTGATGTATAACCCAGGAGAGCTGGATGATTCTCATCTGTGACCCAACCTATGTCACCATTTACTCTGTTCAAAGACAAACATGGAAATGATGGAAAAACTCGGACTCTCCTAAAATTGCCCAGACCATGGAAACTCTATTCTTAAGAAAATGAAAGAAAAAAGCAATATGAATCAGCAAAGCTGATTGCCTTGTCATGGTAATAAACAGCCCAACAAATCAATGTCTGTAAAACTGATGCTGGTTCCTCCTCTCGTCACATGGCCCAGCCTGGCTTGCCATCCACCACTTCTCTAGTTAACACCAAATCCAAGGGAGCCCTCTCCAGGAAGTTTACGCTCATCAAGTTGGTTAAGGCCATAAAAATCAATTGCAAAAGCAAGGCTGACAGCAATGCCTATTGCCGCACAGATTTTAAGAGCAATTATTCAAACAGATGTGGAAAACCAGTGATAAAAGAAAAACTTTAGCTGAATTAAATTTAAAGGAGTTTAATTGAGCAATGAATGATTTGTGAATCAGGCAGCCCCTAGAATCACAGCAGATTCACAGAGACTCCAGCACAGCCACACAGTGGAAGAAGATTTATGGGATTTATGGACAAAAAAAGGGAAATGACGTACAGAAATCGGCAGTGAGGTACAGAAACAGCTGGGTTGGTTACAGTTGGCATTTGCCTTATTTGGACACAGCTGGAACACTTAGCAGTCTATGAGTGATTGAGGTGCGGCCGCTGGGATTGGGCGTGACTCAGTTACTGTTGCAGGCACATATGCCTAAGTTAGGTTTTCAATCTTGTCTGATTATTAACCAAGGTTACAATTCATCCACGAGGACTCAAATACAGAAGTACAGAGTCCTGACTGGGTGCTCACGCCTGTAATCCCAGCACTTTGGAAGGCTGAGGTGGGTGGATCACCTGAGGTCAGGAGTTTAAGACCAGCCTGACCAACATGCTAAAACCCAGTCTCTACTAAATACAAGAAAATTAGCCAGGCATAGCAGAGCATGCCTGTAACCCCAGCTACTTGGGAGGCTGAGGCAGGAGAATCACTTGAACCCAGGAGGCATAGGTTGCAGTGAGCCAAGATCACGCCACTGCACTCCAGCCTGGGTAACAAGAGTGAAACCCCATCTCAAATTAAAAAAAAAAAAAAAAAAGGAGAGAGAGAAAAAAAGAAGTACAGAGTCCTTCTCAGGCCATATTTAGTTTGCTTTAACACCAGAAAGAGAATGATGCTAATCATTTCATTAAGAGTTCATGTTTCCTTAGACAACCTACAGAATGGGAGAAAATATTCGCAAACTATGGGTCCAACAAAGGTGTAGTATCCGGAATCTATAAGGACCTTAAACAATTTAACATACAAAACACAACCCACTAAAAAGTGGGCAGGCCAGGCACAGTAGCTCATGCGTGTAACCCAGCATTTTGGGAGGCTGAGGCAGGAGGATTGCTTGAGCCCAGAAGTTCGAGACCAGCCTGGGAAACATAGGGAGACTCAATTTCTACAAAAAAAATTTTTTAATTAGCCAGATGTAATGGCACATGCTTATAGTTCCAGCTACTTGGGAGGCTGAGATAAGAAGGCCACTTGAGCCTGAGAGGTTGAGGCTATGGTAAGCCACGATCATGCTGGGCAACAGAGTGAGACCTTGTCACACACACACAAAGAAAGAAAGTGGGTGAAAGACAGGAAAAGACACTCAAAATAAGACAAAGAAGCAGCCAAGAAACATGGAAAAAAATGTTCAACATCACTAATCATTAGAAATATGCAAGTCAAAATCACTATGAAATACCCTCTCATACCAGTCAGAATGGCTGTCATTACAAAAAAGTTAAAAAATAACAGATGTTGGTGAGGATGCAGAGAAAATGAAATGCTTATATACTGTTGGTGGGAGTGTAAATTAGTTCAGCCCCTGTGAAAAGCGTTTTGGAGATTCCTCAAAGAACTAAGAATATAACTGCCATTCTACTCAGCAAACCATTACTGGGTATATACCACCTCCCCCCAAAAAATAAATTGTCCTACCATAAAGACATATGTATTTGTATGCTCACTGCAGCACTCTTCACAACAGCAAAGACATAGAATCAACCTAGGTGCCCATTCAAGGTGGACTGGATAAAGAAAATGTGGTACATATCCACTATGGAATACTATGCAACCATAAAAAAGAGCGAGACCATGTCCTTTGCAGCAACATGTTTACAGCTGGAGGCCATTATCCAGAGTTAAATAATGCAGTAACAGAAAACCAGATACTGCATGTTCTCACTTAGACGTGAGAGCTAAACATTGGGTATGCGTGGACATAAAGATGGGACCAATAGGTGCTGAGATCCAACAGAGCAGGGAAGGGGGGAGAGGGTACAAAGGTTGAAAAACTACCTATTGTGTATTATGCTTACTACCTGGGTGACTGGATCAATCACACCCCAACTGTCAGCATCACTCAGTGTACCCGGGTAACCAACCCACTTGCCCATGTACCTCCTGAATCTAAAATAAAAGTTGAAATTTAAAAAAAAGAGTTCACATTCCCAAATAGGAAACATGACTTGGTGAGCTTTCTAAGGTGCCTAACATGGCATAGGCACTCAACAAAAATCTAATTAACATATCAATACATTGAAGCGAAAATGCGTATTTTTAGACATAAGAGAACACAGCTGTGTTTGTGGTCTGTTGACTGTCTCAAGTTATTCTGAAAACATTTTGTTTTGGTAACACATTTGGCAGGTTCTCTTTCTCCTCATCTTTCTCTCCATGTGTATTTAAGGGAGAATTTAATCCATATGTTCCTGATTCGGTTATACTCGACTCATCCCAGTACTGCTTTGTGTGAGTGATTTGAACACCAAGAATCTTGCAAATTTCCTAACAAACTCTGAAGTTTTGTTTTTTTCCCAATAACTAAAAAATTTGGTTTTGTTCACCGAACACTGTGAGAATTGTTTCAAGGAAGCACGTAGAATTTCACTTATCACTGTGTTAGTATTTACAGCTTGAGATGATGAGTGGTGAAAATGATGGCACGAATATGGCTGCATTAAATGTTGATTGGTTGGACGAGGTGGCTCACGCCTGTAATGGCAGCGCTTTGGGAGGCCGAGGTGAGTGGATCACCTGAGGCAGGGAGTTGGAAACCAGCCTGGCAAACATGATGAAACCCTGTCTCTTCTAAAAATACCAAAAATTACACATGGTGGCACATGCCTGTAGTCCCAGCCACTCGAGAGGTGGAGGCAGGAGAATTGCTGGAATCCGGGAGGCGGAGGTTGTAGTGAGCAGAGATGGTGAAACTGCACTCCAGCCTATTACATAACTGTCCAAAATGAAATTGACCCTGAAATTAGATCATCGTATTATTAAACTCTTGCAAGCTCTCAACTTGGTTCAAATCAATTAAAAGTACTGAGCATCAGTCAAGTGCAAGTCACTCTGCTCTCACAGCAAATGACTTCTCAAATGTCTGCCTCATTCCCAAATTAAATGCGTTCTGCCACTCTGCCTACCCCTCACAATACCCAGGGGGGCTTCCGGCATCCTGGTTGAGTTTTGAACTGAGTGGGCACTTAACTCAAATGAAGCCTGCCAGAATCACCTGTTGATAATTTAAACTGGGAAAATGAGAGGGGAGGGGGTGGGAAGAAAACGTAGTAAAGGAGGAGAAGAGGAGGAGTAGGAGGAGAAGGTGGAAGATAAAGAGAGATTTGTTTAGTTTGTTTATGTGACTTGTATCTGTACCATATAAACGTGAGAGCAAAGAGTGGGCATTTTCTGCCATAAAGTGTGTGGCCAGAATACGCCATAAGCCAGCACAAGCCAAGACAGAACCAGAAAATCAATGTGTTTATTTAATGCATTATTTTTTTCTCCAAAATCTGTTATAATCAATACACTTTAGAATCTGAGAAATTCAACTGGACGAGGTGGCTCACGCCTATAATCCCAGAACTTTGGGAAGTGGAAGTTGAGGTGGATCACCTCAGGTCAGGAGTTCAAGACCAGCCTGGCCAACATGGTGAAACTCCGTCTCTACTAAAAATATGAAAATTAGCAGGTGTGGTGGCACACACCTGTAATCCCAGGTACTTGGGAGGCTGAGACAGGAGAATCGCTTGAACCCAGGAGGCAGAGTTTGCAGTGAGCTGAGACTGAGCCACTGCACTCCAGCCTGGGTGACAGAGCAAGACTTAAAAAATAAAAACAAACAAAAAACCAACAACCCCCAAAACAAAAGAAAATGTTGCAGGACGTTACCAGTATTTAACACTGAGAGTTAAGGTTAAAAGGTATTTTTACTTCCTTTATTATTATTAATTTTATTTTGTCAGTAGGGTCGAGGTCTTGCCATGCTGCCCAGGCTGGTCTTGGATTCCTAGCCTGAAGCGATCTTCCACCTCGATCTCCCAAAGTGCTTTGATTACAGGCACGAGCCACCACACCCGACCTTTTTACTTTCTTATTTAGACTTTTTCTATACTTGGTGAATTTTTTTTACAATTAGAAAACCATTGCAGTTGTTTCCTTCTGAGGAAAGGAAAAGGATCTGCAAACGTGAGCATAAACAATGTAAACAAATGACTTCTGTATGGGTCACACGGTGAATTAAACAGGTTTTACATTTTCCCAGGAATTAAAAAGGATTCTTCAGACTGATTTTTTATGATCTTATATAACTTTCCCTTTACACCAAGTTAAAAAAAAGTCATTATGTTGAACAAGCAAGACTCATGGGGTGTGATCTGAAAACACTTTCATTCTCCCATCCCCGACACCATCTGCTCACGCCCATTCTGTGGGGTAATTGTGGGTTCTTCAGAGCCCCCTCTCACCAGCCGTTCTTTAGATTCAAGCCAAATTGCATCTCATTGGTCTCTGATTCTGGGAAGACAGTTCCAGCCTCCCTCCGCTGAGATCTCCTGCCCACAAAGGATTTAAGACGACTCCAGGGGGCTCCGTTCCGCAGGGCCACATCTGGCCCATAGGATACGCTCCCCTTAGATCTGCCACTAGAGGGCGCACAGTCACTTCCGAAACTCTCGTCTTCCCCTGCCCAGGATTTTTCAGCCACGCGGTTGCCTGTAGATTATTTTTGAGGCACACATCAGGCTCCAGCTGTATGGGACAGTTGTCAAGCTTCCCATCTGGTGGAGAGACGTTTACAGTACATCAGTTACACCCTCCAGAGAACCCTTGTTCAATCTTCACCTGCAAACATTTTATACCTTCCAGTTGGGATCTGGGTTAAGGGTAACAACACTGTTTTTAAATATCTGCTTTGCAAGTTCTGACTGCGTGTCCTGGTACCTCGCTTTGCAAAGTGGAAGGAGCTAGCATCATCATCTTGGGAGCTCTGTAGCAATAGACTGGGAATGTCTGATCTTAATATCTTGGCCGAGTGTCGTGGCTCACCCCTGTAATTCCAGCACTTTGGGAGGCAGAGGGGGAGGATTCTTTGAGGTCAGGAGTTCAAGACCAGTCTGGCCAACATGGTGAAACCCTGTCTCTACTAAAAATTAAAAAATAAAAAATAAATTAGCTGGGTGTTGTAACCCACACCTGTGATCCTAGGTACTTGGGAGGCTGAGGCAGGAGAATCGCTTGAACCTGGGAGGGAGAGGTTGTAGTGAGCCGAGATCACTCCACTGCACTCCACCCTGGGTGACAGAATGAGACTCTATCTCAGGAAACAAACAACAACAACAACAACAACAAAATTAATTTAAAAACCATCCTATTACACAAAGACTCACATACATAGAATCCTATTAGTGTTTTGTCATTTTATTTCTGGAAAGAAGAAGGAAAAGGAAAGATGAAGAACAGATGAAACTTGAAATTTTCCTGAGCATCTATTACTAGAAACTTTCCATCATTTCTAATTTAACTTAAAAACAAGACAAAAACAAACAAAAACAGGCCGGGCACAGTGGCTCACGCCTGTAATCTCAGCACTTTGGGAGGCCAAGGCAGGCATATTTCCTGAGGTTAGGAGTTCAAGACCAGCCTGGCCAACATGGTGAAACCCCATCTCTACTAACAATACAAAAATATTAGCCGGGTATGGTGGTGTGTGCCTGTAGGCTGAGGCAGGGGAATTGCTCCACCAGGGAGGTAGAGGTTGCAGTGAGCCGTGTTGGCGCCACTGCATTCCAGCCTGGGTGATAGAGAAAGACTCCGTCTCAAAAACAAACAAACAAAAAAACCCAGGAAACATTCTATTTTCTCAGATGCCTTTTTGTGTGTTGATGGAGATTATGACTTTGTTCCTAATCTATTAATAAGGTGAGTTATATTAAACAATGGCAGCCGCTATGCCAGGCTCTTTGAAATATACCTATTTGGCATGATATTAGCCTAGAGTTTACAAACAGGAAAACTGAAGCTCATGAAAGTGAAGTGAAGCAGCTATCACAGGGTTAATGAGAATTGCAAGCCAGCTCTAGGCAGAATTATAGTTAGGCCTTGGCCAGGATATTCTGGTGCACTTCAAACCACTTCCCCGCAGCTGCTGACTATCTGAGAGGCACGTAGCCTGCTGATCACCTACTCCCATTATCCCTATGGATAGAATCTTTGGCACTGGACGTTTTAAAATTATTTATTTTTTTTATGTTTTAGAGACAGGGTCTCACTCTGTCATCCAGGCTGGAGTGCACTGGTGTAATCATAGCTCCCTGCTGCCCCTAACTCCTGGACTCAAGTGATCTCCCCACCTCAGTATCCTGAGTAGCTAGGACTACAGGTGTGTACCATCACACCCATCTAATTAAAAAGAAAAAGATTTGGCTAGCCACGGTGGCTCACACCTATAATCCCAGCACTTTGGGAGGCCGAGGCGGGTGGATCATGAGGTCAAGAGATCGAGACCATCCTGGTCAACATGGTGAAACCCCGTCTCTACTAAAAATACAAAAATTAGCTGGTGCATGCCTGTAGTCCCAGCTACTCGGGAGGCTGAGGCGGGAGAATGCTTGAACCCAGGATGCGGAGGTTGTGGTGAGCCAAGATTGTGCCATTGCACTCCAGCCTGGGTAACAAGAGCAAAACTCTGTCTCAAAAAAAAAAAAAAAAAAAATTTTTTTTTTTTTAGAAGTGGCATCTCACTACATTGCCCAGGCTGGTCTTGAACTCCTGGTCTTAAGCAATCCTCCTGCCTTGGCCTCCCAAAGTGCTGGGATTACAGGTATGAACCACGACTCCTGGCTGCCACTGGACCTTTTTACCTAAGAATTGCTTAAGGCATTTTTTCTGACCCTGAATTCCAGCTAAACAGCTGACACCATCCAATTTGAAAACCCCCATCAAGGAACCAACTCAGCATGGGAATGCAGTTTCTTCACCTCCCTGCCCCATGACTTCATCCCTCACTTCCCAACCAATTAGCCAATCTAACGCCTAATGGTTTGTCATTAGGGTTAGACTGGCTAATTGAAAGGTAGTACTTTAGCCCACCACCTGTCTAGACCCCTTACAAACATACCCAAACCTCATGGGGAAGTGGAGTTGAGGTTTGCTCCCATGTCCTCATCCAGCAGCCCTGTGATTATTAAACTCTTTCTCTGCTGGGAACCCTGGAGTCTTGTTTTTTCGGTTCAGTTTGCGTCAGGCATCAAACCTATTACAGTTGCACAAGCTTACACAGCTCAGGAGTGATGGGTGGTTCTGGTCCCACTGACCGGAAATGCCGTGATTATTCTACTCTAGCTACACTTCCTTTCATCACTATTTCATGATCAGTTTCCAATCTATGTGGTAAACCAATGGCTTTTAAAACAAAATAAATAAAACAATTGACCAGAATATTATTTTAAAAACACTTCAAAGAGGAAACGCCAGATGAGCATCAATCCCTTTTTTAATCCTGTTGTCAGAGGCCTGTATCTAGGCTCTTCCTATGAGGCAAAGTTCTTCAAACACCAACTATTGCAGAATCACCTATGGCCAAGGTCCCCAACGTTTTTGGCACTAGGGACCAGTTTTGTTGAAGACAATTTTTCCACGGACTGGGGACTGGGGATGGTTTCAGGATGATATTCAAGAACATTACGTTTATTATACACTTTATTTCTATTATTATTACGTTGTAATATATAAGAAATAATTATACAACTCGCCATAATGTAGAATCAGCTTGTTTTTCAGCAACTAGATGGTCCCATCTGGAGGTGGTGAAGGACAGTGACAGACCATTAGGCGTTAGATTCTCATAAGGAGTGCGCCACCTAGATTGGTAGCACATGCAGCTCACGAGAAGTTCTGTGTTCCTATGAGAATCTAATGCCCTCAATGTCTGACAAGAGGTGGCGCTAGGGTGGGAATATGAGCAACCAGGAGCAGCTGTAAATTCAGATGAAGCTTCACTTGCTCACTCACTGCTCACCTCCTGCTATGTGGCCCCGTTCCTGCCAGGCCACAGACAGGTTGCCTGCTCTACCCATGGCCCAGGGATTAGGGACCCCTGACCTAGGGGATTTGTTACAAATGCAGATTTCTGAACTGACCCCTTTATTAGTTTCCCATTGCTGCTGTAATGAAGAAGACTCAGCAGCTTGAAACAACAGCAGTTCATTGCCTTGTAATTCCGGAAGTCAGAAGTCTAAAATGGGTCAGGGGGTCTGCTTTCCTCATGTTTTGGAGGAGAATCTGTTTCCTCGCCTTTTCCAGCCCACAGAGGCTGCCAGCATTCCTTTGCTAGAGGTTTCATCTCTGTCCTCGGCTTCCACCCTCATGCTCACACCTTTTTCTCTGCCTCTGACCTTCCTGCCTGCCTCGTTCACCTGTAAAAACCCTTATGATAACATTGGTCCCACCCAGATAACGCATGTGAACACTTTCATCTCAACATCCTTTTTTTTTTTTTTGAAAGAAAGTCTCCCTGTGTCACCCAGGCTGGATTACAATAGTGTGATTTCAGCTCATTGCAACGTCCATCTCCTCCAAGTGATTCTCTTGCCTCAGTCTCTCAGGTAGCTGGGACTACATGCGCTCACCACACCTGGCTGATTTTTGTATTTTTAGTACAGACAAGGGTTCACCATGTTGGCCAGGCTGGTCTCGAACTCCTGACCTCAAATGATCCACCCACCTCAGTCTCCAAAAGTGCTGGGATTACAGGCGTGAGCCACCGCACGTGGCCTCATCTCAACATGCTTAACAGAATCACATCTTCAAAGTCCCTTTTACCATATAAGAAAATACATTCATGCATTTTGAGGATGAACATTTGTGAGAGACCATTATTCCACCTGTTATGATGCCCTAGGGATTTCTTTTCAGAAATTTTGTGTTGGGCCCAGTTCTCTTCATATCTGACAAACCCCTGCTGGGTGTTGCACTAAAGTTTGGGGATCATTACTATAAATAACTCTATACTTTTTTTTTTTAAGATGAGCATCCTAGGAGATTTAATAATCCCCTTCCTCCCTCCCTCCCTTCCTCTCTCTCTTTTCTTTCTCTTCCTTTCCTTCCTTCCTTCCTTCTTTCCTTCCTTCCTTCTTTCTTTCCTTTTCTTTCTTTCTTTCTTTCTTTCTTTCTTTCTTTCTTTCTTTCTTTCTTTCTTTCTTTCTTTCTTTCTTCCTTCCTTCCTTCCTTCTTTCTTTTCTTTTCTTTTCTTTTCTTTCTTTCTTTCTTTCTTTCTTTCTTTCTTTCTTTCTTTCTTTCTTTCTTTCTTTTTCTTTCTTTCTTCTCTTTCTTTTTCTCACAGTCTTTCTCTGTCACCCAGGCTGGAGTGCACTGGTGCAATCATGGTTCACTACAGCCTCAACTGCAGTATCAAGCCATCCTTCCACCTCAGGCTCGCAAGTAGCTAGAACTACAGGTGTGTGCCACCACGCCCAGCTAATTTATTTTTAATTATTTGTACAGACAGAGTCTCCGTATGTTGCCCAGACTGGTCTTGAACTCCTGGGATCAAGCAGTCATCCCACCTCAGCCTCCCAAAGTGCTGGGATTATAGGCATGAGCCACTGTGTTTGGACAGGGAATAAAAACTCTGACCTCAGTCTGCTCCTACTGATTTGTTGAGGTCCTCATTAGCTTATTCCAGCTGGATGCTAAAGGACAACTGTGTAGTGCCCACAGAGAGCTTCCGGTAGACTCAGGAGGGCTCATAAGGGTAGCGAGTGGGTCTGGAGGGGCAAATGGAAGATCTCCAGGATGAGAGGCATTTTCATTCATTAAGAAAGGCATCTCTGCCCTCCACCAAATGAACTCATGTGTCCTAAAGAGGTGGTACAGGAATGTCAATCCAAGCATGTCCAGCCGGGAGCACAAGGCAATCAGGACATCCCAGCAGCCCAGTAGACCAGGTTAGCACACTGAGAAGCACAGAAAAAGAGCCAAGTAAGCTCATGGAGATCACTGACAGGGCTTGTGCGAGCTCGCTGTGCTTCAGAGAGAGTCGGTGCCCATCCCTAAGGCAGGGCAGGGTGTGTCCCGAGACTTTTGTCAGGGAGCCACAGACAGTATTTCGTCATTGCTGTGAAAAGACCTTTGCTGACAAACTGGAGTGCTTGGAAGAAAAGAAGCATTGAGATGCTCACTGGAGAGTGTTTTATGGATCTCCAAGCAGATGTGGGGGCCGAGGACAGAGTCCTCGGTGCTATGAGTCCACCTGGACCAGGACGACGCTTGGCTGTCCATTCTATCAGATGTTTAGGATGCCCTGAAGAAAGAAACATTCTTCTCAGGAGCTTTAAGATTCTGGAAACGCAGTCAGAGAGCAAACAAACAAAAATAGCAAGAAAGAAAATGAAAAAGGTTTTAACCTGTAAAAAAGATGGAGCATTTTGGGAATTAAAGTGGAACATGAAATTGTCAACAGCACAATTCTGGAGAACAGGAATGTCAGGAGATAAAAGAATACTTACTCAGTGACAGGAAACACTTTTAACTTTGCCTCCTGCCTGTTCAGTCTGCTTTCTACCCAGCAGTGAGAGGAGCTTCCCAAAAGGATATAGATCGGAACGTGTTACTTCTCTTCTTAGAACCTCTCAGCAGCTCTCCAGTGAACTTTGAACAAAATCCGAACTCCTCATCCTGCTGAGAATCCCTGGATGATCTCTGCGTGCTGACTTCTTCCGCCTATGTATCGCCCACATTCTCACCTTAGCTCACTGCATTCTGTCGCCATTCACCATCCTTTCCCTAAAGCTGCGTGCTCTTGATAGCTTCAGAATTGTTGCACTTGTGTTACCGGAAAGGGGTCCTGATCCAGACCCCATGAGGAGGGTTCTTGGATCTCATGCAAGAAAGAATTGGAGGGGAATCCATGGAGTAAACTGAAAGCAAGTTTATTAAGAAAGTAAAGGAATAAAGAATGGCTACTCCAAAGGCAGAACAGAGGCTTGGGCTTGATTATATGCTAAACAGGGGTGGATTATTCATGTGTTTTCTGGAAAAGGGATGGGCAATTACCAGAACTGAGGGCTCCTCCCCTTTTTAGACCATATAGAGTAACTTCTTGACGTTGCCATGGCATCTGTAAACTGTTATGGCACTGGTGGGAGTGTCTTTTAGCATGTTAATGCAGTATAATTAATGTATAATGAGCAGTGAGGACAACCAGATGTCACTTTCATCACCATCTTGGTTTTGGTGGGTTTTGGCTGGCTTCTTTACTACAAAGTGTTTTGTCAGCAAGGTCTCTGTGACCCGTACCTTGTGCTGACCTCCTGTCTCATCCCATGACTTAGAATGCCTTAACTGGAATGCAGCCCAGTAGGTCTCAGCATTATTTTATCCAGCCCTTATTCAAAATGGAGTGGCTTTGGTTCAAGCGCTTCGGATGCTTGTGTTTCCTTCTGCCGGCACCGTTGAATCATTTCCTTCACCAGTTCCCAATGAGCTGAAGGCCTTCCTGACCACTTTCTCTAAAGCAGGCTGTCCTCTATCTCTACACCCTGTTTGTTTGCTTCATAAGACTCATTTCAATTCATAGTTTTTATTTGCTTCTGTAAACTAATAATAAAATCCTAAGCCCCTCAACCTAACAGACCTCTCTCTTGGCCAAGAGGACCCCAGAGAAACTTGAAACACTGAGTTCTGGGCCATGATGGGAAGGGAGGTTGGACGTGCTTTGTTATACCCACTCCCTTTCGGAGTTTAGGCGCAACTGACCAGGCTTAGTGCTAAAATAGTGATTGTAAGACTGACAGAATGGACTCTGTTATGATACCAAATTATAAACAAGACCTCAGTGCATGCAAGGAAAGGGTTAACTTATGCCCTACAAACCACAAAATCTCCTTAAATGTGTGTTTATGTTTTTGTTTTTGTTTTTCAAATAAGCCTAGTATAATGTGGCTTGCTCTCCAACCCGACTCTGGTATACCATCATGTGGCAGGTGGCAGACCTCCTTATCTTAACTTGAAGTCAGTAGAAGGGAATGCTGGGCATTCCTCTAAAGACTTCAAGTCTTTAGACAAAGCTTAACCCTTTCAACCAATTGCCAACTTAAGAATCCCTAAAACCCATCTGTAACTTGTAAGTCCTCTGCTTCGAGATATCCTGCCTTTTTAGGCTGAACCAATGTATATCTTCCATGTGCTGATTTATGATTTTACCTGCAATTGCTGTCTCCCTGAAATGTGTAAAACCAAATTGTAATCTACCTCAGGTGCACTTTCTCAGGACTTCTGAGACTGTTGTTTTCTCTGGGCCATGGACACTCATATTAACTCAGAATAACCATTTAAAAAAATATTTTACAGTTTAGTTTTGCAATGAACAGTTTTTAATATGTTCATTGCCTGCCTTTCCCGCAGGAGCACAAACTCCATATGGTCAGGGTTGAGTTCTGTTTGTTTGCTGTTGAAACTATATTCCCCATACCTGGCATGGTGGGTGGATGGATGGCTATACATGGATAGCTGAGTGGATGGATGGATAGATGACTGGATGGACGAATGGAAAGATAGGTGGGTGGATGGATGGATAGATGGATGAATGGATGGATAGATGGATGGACAGGTAGATGGATGGATAGATGGCTGGCTAGCTGGCTGGCTAGATGAATGGATAGGTGTATGGATAGGTGAGTGTATAGCTAAGTTTTCCAAAACTTAGCCTTTGTGTTTTCTGCCTACATTAAAACACTATGTTATTTAACATATAATTCATCTGGATTTTGTTCTGTTAGCCACCACTAAAAATTTCTTGACCTTTCACAACTAGAGAGAACCAAAACAGTGTGAGACAAAGCAGGAAGTAATTACACTGGAGGAGAGGCCACATTTACTCATTCCTGAATAATTACTTCAGAGATGACAACTCTTATTTGTTTTAGAGTTGGCAAATTGCCTCACAAAAACCTCAAAGATCAAAAGCCTAATTTCCTTGTAAGAGAGGTTATAAGTGGCTTTCTGTGTTTGTGTGTGCATGCGTGAGTGTGTATGTACGTGTTTGTGTGCATGTGTAACTGCCATGTACCCAAATAACAGAAGGATTTGAGACTCAGAAATTTTGCCAGTGCTTTTGTATAAACAGAACTCTCTTTCTTTGCAAAAAGCTAAAAAAATTTCAGGCAAATCTGGAAAATCTGTTTTTGTCTAAAACCTCTTAGAGCACTTTCTCAAGGATTTATGATGTCTGAGAAAGTTTATACTTCAAGACAGTGAAAGCCAAGATGTACAAAAATCAGAAGAAGTCATTGGAAAGAATTCTGCCCCTATATACCATTCCACCTCTCCACCTCCACGTTTGTTATTTAATATGGGCCTAGGAAAATAGGTTACCTAACTACAGAATTTACAGCAAAGTGGTCTCATAGAGAAGGGAAAATACTCTATGACAAAGCCACAGAACAGGAGCATGGAAAGGACCTTAACAGAGGTGGGGCCAAAGAGAGCCCTGCTGGAGGACTGCACGCATTGTGAGTAAAAGCCTTGGTTTTGGATTTCGCAGCATCTGGGTTCAAGTCCAGGTGTTGTCACTCACCAACTATGGTACCTTAGTCCTTATTCTCTCTGAATCTCAGTCTTCTGAGTTGTAAAGTTGGAATGATAATAATAATGATTATATATATATATATATATATATATATATACACATATTTTTTTTTTTTTTGAGACGGAGTTTCGCTCTTGTTGCCCAGGCTGGAGTGTAATGGCGCGATCTCGGCTCACCACAACCTCTGCCTCCCGAGTTCAAGCACTTCTCCTGCCTCAGCCTCCTAAGTAGCTGAAATTACAGGCGTGTGCCACCACACCCAGCTAATTTTTTGTATTTTTAGTAGAGACAGGGCTTCTCCATGTTGGTCAGGCCGGTCTCAAACTCCTAACCACAGGTGATCTGCCCACTTTGGCCTCCCAAAATGCTGAGATTATAGGTATGAGCCACTGTGCCCAGCGTAATACATATTTTTTAATACTGCTATTATGATGATTAAATGAAAAACGAGTGTGCACAAAACCCTTGGCATAATATATCCCCTAGGTAACCCTTAGTACATAGTAAACACTCAATCAACCTTAACCATAATCGTTGGTCAAACTCAGCCCTGTGCAGTAGAATAGTAATGTAAGCCACATATGTAATTTACAAATCTTCTAGCAGCTACATTAAAAAAAAAATTTTTAAACAGCCCAGAGTAGTGGCTCACACTTGTAATCCCAGCACTTTGGGAGGCTGAGGTGGGCGGATGGCTTGAGCTCAGGAGTTCAAGACCAGCCTAGACAACGCTCTTTACAAAAACAAAAACAAAAACTAGCTGAACATGGTGGTGTGCACAAGTAGTGCCAGCTACTCAGGTGGCTGAGGGAGGAGGATCACATGAGCCCAGAAGACTGAGGCTACAGTGAGCTGTGATCATGCCACTGCACACCAGCCTGGGTGACAGAGCAAGACCTTGTCTCAAAAAAAAAAAAAAAAATTAAACAGATGAAACTAATTTTAAATAGTATATTTTATTTAATTCGACACATTCCAAATGTTACACTTCAATATATAATCAACAGGAATAATTAACAAGATATTTTACATATTTTTTAATGCAAGTCTTTGAAATCCACTTACAGCACGTCTCAATTGAGACTGGCCACTTTCCAAATGCGTAGTGGCCACCTGTGGCTAGTGGCTACTGTACTGGATAGCACAGGCCTAACATCTGTCTCTGATTCCCATGGAATGACCCCCTAACTGCACAAAGCTCCTTTCTGGCAGTCGCACAGATGGACTCAACCTGGAAAAGCTCTTCATGCCCTACAGCTAATCCTGTTTTACAGAAGAGCTGCAGATGAAACAATGTTGACTGTAGGGTGAAGTAATTTTCTACAGTTTGACTCATATCCCCCACATCCCACGCCCCTTCTCTGGAAATTCTAATGTCAATGCTGTGAAACTAGAACTGGATTGTTCGTTTTTTTGAATTCTCTAAGTCTTAGAGGAATGTGGTACCACTCAGTAGTGTTAGAGTGTATTGTTTGTTTACTTAAGAATCTTTCTAGACAGGTGCAGTGGCTCATGCCTGTAATCCCAGCACCTTGGAAAGCTGAGGCAGGCACATCACCTGAGGTCGGGAGCTCGAAAGCAGCCTGGCCAACATGGTGAAACCCTGTCTCTACTAAAAATACAAAAAATTAACCACGTGTGGTGGTGTGCACCTGTAATCTCAGCTACTTGGGAGACTGAGGCAGGAGAATTGCTTGAACCAGGAAAGCAGAGGTTGCAGTGAGTGGAGATGGTGCCATTGCACTCCAGCCTGGGCAACAAAGCAAGACTCCGTGTCAAAAAAAAAAAAGAATCTTTCCAGAACTCGGAGGTTGGATTATACTGCTAGGACCAAGAAAAAAAATGGCCTCCATGTTCTCCTTCTTCTAATTTACTATTGTCTCCTCTGGGAGATTACCCCTAAGACAGAAAGCACAAGGAACAAGGTCCCGTGTTGCACCCTTTCTTTCCCATGCGTACTGATGGAGTACCGGCAGGTGGCAGTATAATACCTTGCATCGTACATTTCAGGCCCTTGTATTTGCTGAGAAAAGCGGTGGTCTTTGCCTGGAGTTTGAGATAATTATAGGATTGTGGTAAAGACCGCGCAGTTAAGGCTGAGGTGGGTATTCCAATATAAAACTCTGTCTTCACTTTTAACATGTTTCAAACTGTTCTTTGGATTTTTTTTTTCACATTCGCTTTTTCAGATCAAAATAATCATAGAATTCAAAAAGACATGAAATAATGTACATTTCCAGCTATTATTAAATATTCCTTACTTTTCTCCTCTTTCTTCCACGCCATTAGCTCTCTGACAAGCATAAACAAATGTTTAACTAATGTAGTTGAGTTTTACTGAGGAACACTTGGTTTGCAAAATAGGAAACTTTGGCTGAGCAACATTTATGTCAGGAGAGGTTTAGAATTTCATGCTCTAAGCCTATGGCTTCTTCATTTTCTGTAATTAAATAACTTCTGAGAATGTGACTTCTCAGAAGGGTGCATGAGAATTAAAACCAGCAGCTCTCAAAGATCAGATATCTGTAGTTAAGAAAAATCCTTAAAATAAACACTTAGATGGGTCAGTTTTTCCTCCCGACAAACAATATTGGCTTATTTCAACCTAATAGAGTAATTAGATAATATTTAATAATTATAGGATTGTAATTGATTATTATTTTTGGCAAACTGACATCAGATAATATACATGTACTTTCTTAAAGAGTTTTAAAAATAATTAAATTGTGGAAATTAGTAAGTAAAAACCAGGCGCTTTCAATAAAAATATCAAAAAACAAAGGATTCTGATTTGTGTTTGTTAGAGTAACTCATTAACTGCTCATTTATGTATTCAATACATTAAATATTTGCTGGGTGTCTATTCTGGGTTGGGCATCGGGGACATTGGTCTTTCTCCTGTCCCTGGACTGGAATTTACACTATTGATTCCCCTTGTTCTCAAGCTTTTCGACTCAGTTTGGAAATACACATCAGCTTTCTTGGGTCTTCAGATAACAAACAGCTCACTTCTTAGCTTCTATACGATCGTGAGCCAATTTCTCATAATAAATCTCCTTCTTATTATCTCTGTCTATATCTGTATATCTACTATTGGTTCTGTTTCTCTGGAGAACCCTAATACATCCAAACACAAAAGGACAAATACCGTGTAATTCCACTTATATGAGGTACGTAGAGCAGGCAGATTCACAGAAACAGAAAGTAGATTAAAGGCCAGGCATGGTGGCTCATGCCTGTGATCCCAGCACTTTGGGAGGCTGAGGCGGGCAGATTGCTTGAGCTCATGAGTCCGAAATCAGCCTGGACAATGTAGCGAAACCCCATCTCTACGAAAAATACAAAAATTAGCTGGGTGTGTTAGTGGCTGCCTGTAGTCCCAGCTACTTGGGAAGTTGAGGTGGGAGGATCGTTTGAGCCTGGAAGGCAGAGGTTGCAGTGGGTGCCACTGCACTTCAACCTGGGGCCAGAGGAGTCCCTGTCTACAAAAAAAAAAAAAAAAAAAAAAAAAAACCACAGGTGAACAGCAGCTGTGGGGAGAGGAAATGGAGAGCTATTGTTCAACGTGTACAGAGTTTCTGTTTGGGATGACGAAATGTTCTGGAAATGAATATGGTGATGGTTGGTTGTGTAACACTGTGAGTGTACTTAATGCCACTGAGTTGTATACTTTTAAATTATTTATTTTTGTTTCTTTCTTCCTCCGCTTTTTTTTTTTTGAGAGAGGATCTCACTCTGCCCAGGCTGGAGTGCAGTGGTATGATCATAGCTCACTGCAGCCTCGAACTCCTGGACTCAAACAATACTCCCATGTCAGCCTCCTGAGTAGCTGGGACTACAGGTAGCACCACTGCACTAGCTAATTTTCTTGCATTTTAACTTTTATATATAATACAGACAGGGTCTTGTTATGTCGCCAGACTAGTCTCCAACTCCTGACCTCAAGCAATCCTCCCTCCTTGGCCTCCCAAAGCCCTGGGATTACAGGTGTGAACCACTGAGCTCTGCCTTAAAAATGATTTAAATAGTAAATTATATGTTATGTATATTTTACCACAATAAAAAAAGTCTTTTAGGCTGTGCACAGTGGCTCATGCCCAGCACTTTGGGAGGACAAGACGGGAGAATCACTTGAGCCCAGAAGTTTGAGACCAGTCTGGGCAACATGGTGAGACCCTATAGCTACAAAAAAAAAAAAAAAAAAGTTGGATATGGTAGCACGTGTCACCTGTGCTCCCAGCTGTTTGGGAGGCTGAGGTGGGAGGATTGCTTGAGCCTGGGAGTTTGAAGCTGCAGGAAGCCATGATCACCCCACCACACACCAGCCTGGGAGACAGAGTGAGACCCTGTCTCAGAAAAAGTTTTTTTTTTTTTTTTAAGGCAGAAACTTTCTAAGTGTTCATTGGAGAGTTCTGAGCAAAAGGAACAACATAATCCGAGGCTCAAGGGACAGAAAAGATTGAGGAGGATATGTTTTGGGAGAAACTTCAATCTCAGAAAAGCTCCCAGTTACCTTATGTGCAATTTTGGCAATGCTGGCTGGCAGGGTGATGAGGAAGAGAGGTTCTCAGGCAGCAGAGTCTGGGCTCAGCGTGGACACTTGAGTAGCTCATGTCATGCGATCTCCAGGACCCAGTGTCCTTGGGCATGGGTCAGGTCATTCGATGAGCAGAGTCCTGTGCTTCAGAAATTGAGTTGTTAGTCCAATACAGAAGCAAGAGGGCTGGGAAGGATCCAGCTTGAACCTGGCTAGACGTGTGCAGAGCACCAAGTCATTATTTCTGCCAGGGAAACATGAATAGAACCCAAAGAGCAGAACGAGCCACAAACTAGGCTAATCACTCATCTAGAAGTAGGTTGGAAATGCTCCAGAAGACACACTCCTGGCTCCCAGCACTGACCCGCAGGGAAGACCCTTGGGCAGGGCAGTGCTCAGGAGCCCAGGAGATCTGACCAGGCCAGTGGACATGGGTGCCTGCAAAGCATGAGCCAATCCAAATCACTCTCGAAGTTGGGCGCAGGCTTCTGATTCACATCTGTCAGGGTTACCTTGCTACCTGACGAGCTGCATGGAGCCAGAAGAGACCAAGGCAAAGGAAAGGAAATGAAACTGATAGGATCATGGGAAACACACAGGAAAAAAATTGGGGGAAAAGTTTGCAGGGGCAGCTTGCAGACAAATTTAATGCCAGGTTAAAGAGGTTGAGTGGAATTCCATGAGTAACAGGAAGACAGAAGTCTCTCGAATAGGGAGGTGATATAAAGAAAACATTGCCTTTAAAAGATTAATCCAGACTGGGCATGGTGGCTCACACCTATAATTCCATCACTTTGGGAGGCTGAGGCAGGCGGAACACCTGAGGTCCGGCGAGACCAGTGTGGCCAATATGGCAAAACTCCACCTCTACTAAAAATACAAAAATTAGGCCGGGTGTGGTTGCTCACGTCTGTAATCCCAGCACTTAGGGAGGCTGACGCTGGTGAATCACCAGAGGCTGGGAATTCGAGATCAGCCTGGCTAACATGGTGAAACCCCATCTTTACTAAATATACAAAATTAGCTGGATATGGTGGCATGTGCCTGTAATCCCAGCTACTTGGGAGGCTGAGGCAGGAGAATCCCTTGAACCCGGGAAGCGGAGGTTGCAGTGAGCCAGGATGGCGCCACTGCACTTTAGCCTGGGGGACAGAGTGAGACTCAGTCTCCAAAAAAACCCCAAAATTAGCTGGACGTGGTGGTACATGCCTGTAATCCCAGCTACTCCAGAGGCAGAGGCAGGAGAATTGCCTGAACCCGGGAGGCAGAAGTTGCAGTGAGCCAAGATCACGCCACTGCACTCCAGCCTGGGCAGCAGAGTGGGATTTCGTCTCAGAAAAAAAAAAAAAGAGATTAATCCAGCATGGAGGATGATGGTTATAAATACGAGAGTCTATTATAAGTAGGTGGAAGAGAATAATGGCCAGAACTAGAATGGTGAATTTGAATGGAAGATTCAGATGTATAAGTTATTTTTTTGTTGGAGAGAGGGAAGAATGCTAGTATTGTATTTCCCTGTTCAATTGATTGCAGCCACTTAAAAATAAAATGTAAAATGTACTAATTTATTTTTCATTATAACTATTATACCCATAATAGGAAATTTGGAAAATCAAAAAAAGTAGAGGGTAAAAAATAAAATTGGTCCAGTCTTTTTTGCATCAGTATAGCAACTATTGATATCTTGGTATATTTCGTTGTTGTCTTTTTTCTATACTTAATTATTTAAATTGTTTTTTGCTTGTATTTTTTGCTAGTGATTATGTTATGTATACAATTTTATATTCTTTTTTTTTAAAAAAAATACAGTCTTATTATCTAATAGGAATTAAGAATACATCTATTCTTAATAGACATCTGTTAATAGGAATGAACAGACATCTATTCAGAATACAGGCAGCAGAACCAGGCTGCCTGGGTTCAAATGCCTACATCTGCCATGAACTAGCTGGGGGACAACCTCTGTGCCTCAGTTTCCTTAGCCATAAAATGTTAGTAATAACAGTAGCAATCTCATAGAGTTGTGGTGAGAATTAAATGAATTACTATAGGGAAAGCCTTTGGCATCTGGCATGTAGTAATTATGTGTGTTTGGCACTTTACTAAGTTATTATAAATGTTTGTTTGAATAGTTTGAAGATTTTCACTCAACATAGAAAGTAGGAAAATTTACAAAGAGTGGTGGTGTCCTTAACTTTTATAGGAAAGAAGGAAGGATGGTTTCGAAGGTAGGAGGAATAGATGTAGGTTTAATTGTAGCAAATTGAAGTTACAGGCAAAAGGAACAGGTGGAAGTGTCTAGGAGGGCTTGATATACAATACAGAGATTTAAAAGAGAGATGTTATGGCTGGGCGTTGTGGCTCACGCCTGTAATCTCAGCACTTTGGGAGGGGCAGGCAGATCATGAGGTCAGGAGACCAGGACCATCCTGGCCAACATTGTGAAACACCCCGTCTCTACTAAATATACAAAAATTAGCTGGGCGTGGTGGTGTGCGCCTGTAGTCCCAGCTACTCGGGAGACTGAAGCAGGAAAATGGCTTGAACTCAGGAGGCGGAGGTTGCAGTGAGCTGAGATCACACCACTGCACTCCAGCCTGGAGACAGAGCAAGACTCTGTCTCAGGAAAAAAACAAAAAACAAAAAACTTATAACCAGACATCTGGATTTAGGGAATGTCTGTCTAGAGGTGACAGTTCACATCATAAGAAAAAAAAAATGAGATCCCTAAGGGAAGAAAAATGTTGAGTCAAAACTTTGGAGAACCCACATTCAAAGAATGAAAGACAGAATTGGAAACAGGAGAGATGAAAGAAGAGGTAAAAAATCAGAAGGGGAAATGAGAAAGCTAGGGAGGGTGTGATGGAGTTTGTTCATGGAAGGCAATTGATGTGGCTGAACCCTATAATGTAAGAACAGAGGTCCCCCTGGAGTCCTAAATGGGCAGTGGGCAGGAGCCATCCTCCTACCTCTTCCCCTTTTCCAGGACAGATCCTGGAAAGGGAGCATTAGGACACGGAACCACTCAGCCCTATGCCTTTCTCTCCTCTTCTCATGGTTCCCCACCCACTGCTCCCTTCTGCTTCCTGGCTTGGTCCCCTGGAACACTGCTAAACCTGACATTGCTTAGGGCTTTCTCGCACAACACAACTTTGTGAGCTGATTCCATAGAGCCTCGCTGATTAAATGCAGGGATGAAGGTGGGCAAGAATAAGGGCTACAGGGGATGACCCATGACTCTCTTTACCACGCCCAGGTACTTTTTGTAGTTTTTGCAGAGATAAAGTTTTACCATGTTGCCCCAGGCTGGTTTTGAACTCTTGGATTCAAGAGACTGAGACCTGCCTCAGTCTCCCAAAGTGCTGGGATTACAAGCATGAGCCACCATGCCTGGCCTGCTATGGTGACAACAATCTGAATCTCCTTTCGGGTGTACAGATCCCTCAGGACAACTAAAGCAAAGGGCCATGTACTAAGCAGGGCAAAAAAACACGGCATATTAATTTTTACAATAGTGCCCTGGTTTCTTTATTTTTAAAAGTCAAAAGAAGGGTATATAATTGGAGGTACAAAGCAGGGTACAGGCACAGGAAAAGAGGCTTGGAAAAACGAAATGACAATTTCTAAATATGAGGAAGACTGAACATACATCGACATTTTGAAGCAGAGGAGGTCAGTTGAAGGAATTCCTGTGCAATGACTCTGGGCAGGAGTGTGGACAAGTTTGAAGTAGTAAAGAGCAGGAACCCTGGAGACAGACACTTGGGGTTGAAATTCCAGTTCAACCGCTTTCTATCTGTGAGGACTTAAGAAAGGTCCTTAATTTCTGTACCTCAGTTTCTGTATACATAAAAAAAACAGAATAATAATAATAATATATATGTATGGCATTGACATTAATACTATCTACCTCATAGGCTTGTTATAAGGATTAAATGCATTACTATACCTGCCTGTTAACTATATTTGTTCTAGATAATTAGGTAAAAGTGTGACAGGTGACCTTGGGAAAATGCGGGGGGATGGGCGGAGGCAGAGGAAACTCCGTCTAGCAGTTGTTGACAGCAATTCAGGCAGCCAGAAATTTAGTGCTAGGGAGACTCAGTGCCTGCTTTATTTTTCTCTGGTTGCCTTATCACTAGGCAATTATCCTCTTTTTCAACTTTATTTTTTTTTAATCGGGGAGAGAGAGAGAAACAAATATATTTTAAAAGTCTTAATTGTTCTGAGAAGGCTTTTGAATAAGAATGAGACAGTTTATTTTTCAGAATCCAAGTAAAGTCTCGGAAAATTCTTTCTGATATGATTGCACATCTAGATGGGTTTCTTCCCACCACTTTACCCCCCCCCCGCCTTCATTGAAAACTATAATTTCAGTTGCTGATTGAAAAGTTGATCAGCAAAGCCACAAATGAAGAAGGACTTTTGAAATAGCCTCCAAATATCTTTCCGGCTAGGCACTAATGAACACAGTTGACTGCTGTGTGGTATTTTTTGCTACGGGAATAACATTCCCATATCAAGTTAAAACTAATGCAACAAAAATATTCAATACTAAGAGAAAGTCACATGGCAGATTGCGCCTTTAAAAAAAAAATGTCTTTTAGGCTGGGCGTGGTGTCTCATGCCTGTAATCCCAGCACATTGGGAGGTCGAGGCAGGCAGATCACTTGAGGTCAGGAGTTGGAGACCAGCCTGGCCAATATGGTGAAACCTTGTGTCTACTAAAAATACAAAAAAAATTAGCCAGGCGTGGTGGCACATGCCTGTAATCCCAGCTACTTGGGAGGCTGAGGCAGGAGAATCACTTGAACCTGGGAGGCAGAGAGGTTGCAGTAGCTAAGATAGAGCCACTACCCTCCAGCCTGGGTGTTGGAGTGAGACTCCAGAAAAAATAAATAAATAAAATAAATAAATAAAGTGTTTTTAATCTGGAGCTGAGCTCCAGAATAAAATTTCTCCTGTGTTCAGACAGAACTGGTGTAGTTGTAAGGTCTCAGAAGGGTAAGTGCACCTGAATAGTGAAATGCTAACCATTTGGAAATATATTGATTATGAATTTATGTATTATGCATTATATTATGTTTATGTATTTTATGTATAGTGTTTGTACCTATATATTTATATCATAATTATCAGCCTTTCACAACTAAACATGTAAGTTACCAGAGAACAAGGATTTTGCTGTTTTATTCATGTTTCACACAATAGTTTAAGAGGTAAATGACTAATTAGAATACATTAACTTGTAAGGAAGCTTGTTTATAATTGAGCCTGAGTTCCACAAGATGCAAGAGTAGCTTGGCGGGGCTGGGGGGGTGGGATGGGACATGGTGGCCATGCAGGAAGGGCTGTGGCTCGAGGTGGGGTCCGTGCTGGGGGAAGAGAGGGTGGGTGGATGGAGACAGGGAGGAAGCTGAGGGTAGGAGTTCAAGCTGCAGAGATGGAAGCTGCGTTCTCAATGGAATGTCCATGGGAGGATTTAGTGGGACCCAGGTCAGGAAAATACATTCCTGTTGGTTTTCTTCCCCCCAGTTTTGTGTCTCTTTTTTGAAAGTGTACATTTGTCTATTTTAAAATATGGATGAAATTGTTTAATCTATTGCAATGATTATCTGATTTTTTTCTTATTATTTTTCTTCTTTCGTTTATGTTTTTCTCAATGACAATTTCAGAAATTAGACTATTTTGGTGGGGGAGTTTTCTTATTCAAAAAACTCCATTTGAATGTATTCGTTTATTTAAATGATGGCCTGGTTATAATTTGTTCATAAATTCTTCTGATATCTTCAAGATTTTATTATTTTCTTTTCTAGATTCCTGAGTTGAGTGTTTGATAATTTAACAGACAAAATAACTGTGTGGCTTCTGAAATTGCCTTTTTCAGGGGCCTCTTCAAAGGCTTCAGAGAGAGGCAGGGGACCCAGGGAAAAGCAGGTGCTGCTAATTTCCATCTCTGTTGCCTGCATTTTAAAATGGCTCACAATGCCAAATCTTAAGCTATAATTATTTGTTCAAACCTCAGTTACCTTGGAATTGCCTCCTTTTGTAATTTTAAAATATGAGCTTGCTTTATTTTCTCCACCACCATACCATAACCTCACCCAAATACTATACCCAGATTTCCCACCTAGGTTTCACAGGCAGAATATGTTATTATTATTATTTTTTGAGACAGGATCTCACTCTGTGGTCCAGGCCAGAGTGCAGTGGTGTGATTTTGGCTCACTGCAACCTCCACCTCCCAGGAGGATCAAGTGATCCTCCTGCCTCAGCTTCCCAAGTAGTTGGGACTACAGGCATGTGCCACCATGCCCGGCTAATTTTTGTATTTTTTGTAGAGATGGGGTCTCGCTATGTTGCCCAGGGTAGTCTCAAACTCCTGGACTCAAGCCATCTGCCAGCTTTGGCTTCCTAAAGTGTTGAGATTATAGGCGTGAGCCACTGCACCCAGCCTGTAGGCAGAATACTTTATAGTGACAGAAAGTAGTGACCCTGGAGTTACGTGATTCCAGGTTCACATCCCAGCTCTGCTACTTCCTAGCTGAATGAACTTTCTCTGGTTATTTAGCCTAAGCCTCAGTCTCCTCACATGTCAAATGGGGGTAATGATAGCACTTGCTTCAAATAACAGTTCTGAGCATTAAAGAAGATGACGTATGTTAAAGACTTATCACAAAAGGAATATTCACTAGTTTGTTAAGCTAGGGGCTTTTACACACAGGGTTGTTCTTGCTTTGTTTTTTGTTTACTTGTTTAAGGCAGGGTCTTGCTCAGTTGTCCAGGCTCCAGTGCTGTGGTACAGTCGTAGCTTACTGCAGCCTCAAAATTCTGGGCTCAGGAGATCCTCCTGCCTCAGCCTTACAAGTGGCTAGGGCTACAGCTGTGCACCAGTGCACATGGTGAATTTTAAAAAAAAATTTTAAGAGACAGAGTCTCACATTGTTGCCCAGGCTGGTCTCAAATTCCTGGCCTCAAGGGACCTTTCTGATTCAGCCCCTCAAGTAGCTGAGATTGCAGGCTTGTGCCACTGTGCCCAGCTCTACACACAGGTTTTTTAAATGTTATCTCACTACCCAACGGGTTAGCTGTTATTCTTAGTTCATCGTGAAGAAAGTAAGATACAAAGATGCTAAATACTAAATGAATTTCTGTGGTTAACAAATTTTTGTTTGTTTGTTTTTGAGGTAGAGTTTCGCTCTTGTTGCCCAAGCTGGAGTGCAGTGGTGCGATCTCGGCTCACTGCAACCTCTGCCTCCACATTCAAGTGACTCTCCTGCCTCAGCCTCCAGAGTAGCTAGGATTACAAGTGTGTACCACCATGCCAGCTAATTTTTTGTATTTTTAGTAGAGACAGGGTTTCACTGTGTTGGCCAGACTGGTCTTGAACTCCTGACCTCAGGTGATCCACCTGCCTTGGCCTCCCGAAGTGCTGGGATTACAGGCGTGAGCCACCGCACCTGGCCATGTGCTCTCTCTAAGGGGGCAAATTAGCTTGTGGCCAAAACTGAAAAATAATGCTTTTTTTTTTTGCCTGTGTGCCCAAACACCCCTCCTTACATTCTCTAATTATTTCCCTGGGTCTTTTTCCTCTCTCTAATATCTTCAGAGATAACACTTAGCGTGTTCTCCCTCTTAGCAGCATTTGGGTTTTTTCTTTAATTTTAAAAAATTTCAACTGTTGTTTTAGATTCAGGGTTTGTTATCTGGGTATATTGTGTGATGCTGAGGTTTGGGGTACAATTGATCCCATCACCTAGGTAGTGAGCATAGTATCTAATAGTTTTTTTTTTTAATATATATACTTTTTATTGCATTTTAGGTTTGGGGGTACATGTGAAGAACATGCAAGATTGTTACATAGGTACACACATGGCAGTGTGATTTGCTGCCTTCCTCCCCATCACCTGTATCTGTTATTTCTCCCCATGCTCCAGATGGATTAAAGACTTAAGCATCTAATAGTTTTTCAGCCCCAGCGCCCTCATGTCTCCTCTCTCTAGCAGTCCCCAGTATCTATCATTGTCATCTTCATATCCCCATATGCCCAATGTTTAGCTCCCACTTATAAGTGAGAATATGTGACATTTGGTTTCTGTTCCTGTATTAACTCACTTAGGATAATGACCTCCAGCTGCAAAGGACATGAGCTCATTCTTTTTTATGGCTGCATAGTATTCGCTGGTGTATACCCACATTTTCTTTATTCAGTCCACCATTGATGCGCACCTAGGTTGATTCCATATCTTTGCTACTGTGAATGGTGCTCCCAACAGCATTTGTGTTTTATCAGTGAATTCTTTAAAAATCAGAAAGCCTTCAAGAGGTGAAGAATGAATGTCTAAAACAATTCTTAAGGCCAGGAACAGTGTCAGACAAGGGGCCTTCTCAGGGAGTGTACTTTTTTTATCTTGTGGTCAGCAGAACAATGACCCCCAAAGATGTCCATGTCCTAATCCCCGGATGCTGCCATGTCACTAAATGGGACAAAAGGACTTTGTAGATGTAGCATCTTCAGATAGAGAGATTATCCTCAATTTTTCTGGATTATTCAGGCAAACCTAGTGTCATCTCAAGGGTTCTTATAAGAGGGAGGCAGAGGGTCTGAGTCAGAAGAGGGGACGTAATGATGGAAGCAGGTGTGTGTGTGTGAGAGAGAGGGAGAGAGAACACTTTGATGGTGCTACATTGCTGCCTTTGAAAATGGAGGAAGGGTCAAGGAGTGAAGGAATGCAGGCAGCCCCTAGAAGTCAGAAAAGGCAGCTACGTGAATTGTCTCACTGAGCCTCCAGAAGCAATGCAACTGCTAACACCTTCAATTTGGGGCTTCTGACCTCCAAAACTATGAGATAATAAATCTGTGTTGTTTTAAGTAACTAAATTTGCATTAATTTTTAACAACAGGAAGGGGAATCCATTATATATCTTACAGTCCATCTATGGCCAAACAGATTCACCTTTTCCATCATTCAACTGTTTGCAACACCTACCGAACGGTTCAAAGGTGCACGGCTGCACACTTGTTGCAAAATGAACTACACGATGAGAACTAACTGAGAGTTCACACTTGAAACCATTGGCTTGGGGAACTATACGATCAGTAGTTGGGGAGATACAACGCTATAGAAAAGACGCGGTGGATTCTGGCCAGTGCACATTGCTGTGCAGGTCGGGCCCAGCCGGGAGTGCCTGACGGTGGGGGCAAATGACAGGTGAAGTCAGGCACCACCTGCCAAGTAGTGCACCCTGTCACGGAGCGGCCTTTGCCTGGAGGAAGGAGCACTGTTTTCTAATTGGCCCAGAGGCACCAGATGGACTAGCAGCAGTCCCAGAAGACAGCATGTTTCTGCCAAGGTCAGAGGGTGTGAGCTCAGGTTTGTTACCACTTAACACTTTGGATAGAGGCTACAATTAATTAGGTAATTCACTACTTTGCCATTCAATTTTATTGCTCAAAAGGGAGACTTCAGGTGAAATAAACTGGTTACTAACTCCACTTCGGCCCCGCATGCCTCTTGCTGTTCCTGAAGCACACACCTCCTACCCCAGGGCCTTTGCACTCACCATTTCCACTGCCCAGCACCTGGCTTCCTTCCTTACTTGGTTCAGGCCCTTGCTGAAAGAGAATCTGTTCAGACAGGCTTCTTCCATTGATTATCCTCTTGAGTAGTATCAGCCTCCTCCTCTATTTACTTACTTTGCTTAACTTTCTTTACATTTCTTCTATCTAACTTTGTAGTATTTATTTGTTTATTATTCATCTGCCCTATTAAAATAAAAGCCCCATAAGTCCAAGGACACTGTTTCATTTGCTGCTGGCTCCCTTAGAACCTGTTGCCTGTGCACATAGTACCTGTTCAATAAGCATTCTTTCTTTATTTCCTTCCTTCTTTTCTTTCTCTCTCTCTTCCTTTCTTTTTCTTCCTTCCTTCCTTCCTTCTTTCCTTCTTTCCTTCCTTCCTTCCTTCTTGTCTTTTCCTTCTTTCTTAGTACCTATTGCCTGTGGACATAGTAGGTGCTCAGTAAGTATCATTTCTTTCTTTCTTTTTTTGTTAATTCATTCATTCGTTCCTTCCTTCCTTCTTTCTCCCTTCCTTCCTCTCTTTCTTTTTCTTTCCCTCTCTCTTCCTTTTTCTTTTTCTTTCTTTTCTTTCTTTCCTTCTTTCTTTCTCCCTCCTGTCTTTCCCTCCCTCCCTCCCTCCCTCCCTCCCTCCCTCCCTCCCTCCCTTCCT
>PVKV010011962.1:0-35610 GCA_004027835.1 Alouatta palliata
AAAAAAAAAAAAAAAAAAAAAAAAAAAAAAAAAAAAAAAAAAAAAAAAAAAAAAAAAAAAAAATTCCAAAAAGCAAAAAACAAAAAGCAAAACAAAACAGAAAACAACAAAAAAAACTTTGGCTGGGAGTCAGGTGACCCCATCTCTGCGAAGATTAGCTTTATGTGTTGACCCAAGTTCCTTTACTTCATTGAACCTCCATTTCCATTGTTAAAATGATACCTCTGTTTGCCTCAATGAGATAAGAGGTGTGAGAGCAGACTTGTCACTTCTGCCATTTGTCACCAGCCTTATGAGTCCCAGGTTGACCAATGGATTCTCTGGTCTGATCTTGAAGCAGCTGAGAAAGTTCTGGGGGAGGCAGGGTTATAAGGGTGGGGTGGGTGACTGTGTGGATGAGAACGGCCTACAACCTCAGGACCTGCCACATGCTCCCTCACGGAATTGGTGGGTGGCTGGACACAGGGGCAGGCGGGACAGTGAGACAGTGGACGTCCTTTCTGTCACCACTGAAGCCCGTCTTATCATTGTGAATACATCTCAGATCAAAACGATTCTTATAATGCTAAATAAAGGCATGCTCCCGAATGAGAGATCTAGAACTAATATTTAATCATTCTTTCTAGTCTACTCCCTTGTTAATGTCTCTGTTTTGTTTCTGAGCTAGAGGCAAGCTTGTTAAGAGCTCAGACAGGACCTTCTTTGTCTCTCTACCCTTCAGTCTTTAGTAAGAGGCCTGACATGCAGTGGGTCGACTGTGATATTGGCAGTGCATGGTAAAGACGAAGTGCTCAGTTAATGCCTGTTCCACTAGGGTATGTGACGTGGGGGAACCGCTTTGAAATAGCCTTATCCCCAACTCTCAGACCAACTCTGCTAGAAAACCTGCAAGCACATTTTTGTTCTGCTTAATCTGCTCTTCGTGGATTGCAAGTCATTTCCTGTTATCAGTGGAGTAGAAGCTTTCCTGGTTAGGCTGTTATCCACTCATTTATTCATTCGATAACATTTATTTATGCAGTACTTACTCTCTCAAGGCTGTGTGGGAGGCAATGGGAGTGCAGCAGTAATTGAGACAGACAATATCCCTGTGTTTAAGGAGCAAATGATCGATAGGGAGAGGCAGACTTCCACTAGAAACTTCATTTACCTAAATACTAAGACATGCTTAATATAGGTTGGGCTGTGTTCCAGGCATTTTATAAATATTAGCACATTGAACTCTCACAGTAACTATGAGGTAGGCACTATTTTAATCAACATTTTAGATGGGGACAGTGAGACAGCTCACAGAAAGGTGAAGTAACTCACTCAAGGTCACACAGAGGTAGTAAGCAAGCTGGCATTTCCACCCAAGCCTCCCAATTATTAGAGGAATAAGAATTATGGAAGTGGAAGTACAGTGGGCCCTGGGGACTTATAGTGGGAACACTTAACAGAGGAAGGCCTCCCTGACCGTTAGTTGATTTGTCAGATGATAATATTTTGTGGTTAACAAGTGTTTGCCAGCATTTATTGTAAGCCGAGCCCCGTGGCTGGCCCCTCTGAGGGATGCATGGATGTAGAGGGTATTGCTCAGCGAGCCCTTGGGGTCCTGTAGATGCCAGTTTCCCCCTGTTCTAGTTCTCTTCCAGCTTTTGGAAAAAGGTTACCAGACACCTGCTCACAGTGCTACTGGGTCCCAGAGTGGGCAGAATTCAGGTAGGCAGTTATCATTTCCTAGCTCATCAGCAAGGATTGGCACTAGTCTTGCAGCCTCAGGTCTGAGGGTAACACTCTGGGCCTAGGCCCATCCCTGGAGAGGTGTTTCCTGTGGAGGCTAGGTTGGCCTCTGGCCTCTTGCCAACTGGAGTACCTTCCTCCCACAGGGTGCTGGTGCCTGCTGGGGCGCTTGTGCCCCGTGTCCCGATTGGTTGATTGAGAGCTGCTTCCTTCCCACCTTTCTGCTCACCCTATTTCTGCCTCATTGCTGGTCACTTTCCTGGTCTGCAACCTGTTCTGCCATGCTCTGCATCTAGCTTGGACTTGGAGCTTACATCTCAGGGTCCCTCGGGGCTGGAATTACTGGATTTTGGCAGCTTTGACGTTCTTCTATGGATGGGATCTCCTGTCAGCTGTGTAAGGGCTGTGCTGCTCATTTTCCATTCACTCCCGTCTCCACCCCAGAGATCTGAGCTGCCCTTCTCCGCCCTGCTGGGGGCCCTGCGAGGCTAACCCCATAAACTACATACTCAGATTCCTGGCGGGGAAAAGGGATTCACCCCAGACAGTTCTAGTGACGAGACTTTGCTGATAGGGCTTTTAAAGGTGTGGATGGTGTTATGGACACGAATAAGGCAGGTGAGGCACCCAGACACCAGCAAAAGTGAGAGGCAGTTACCACCTCTATGGCTGTGAGGACAAGGTGGGAAATTGCACTCACAGAGCTCCGTGGGGGCTGGAACCGTGGAGCAAGAGCTGCCTGGGAGGAACGAGGGTCTTGGAGGAATGCAACCATTGCCAGAAAAAGCCTTCTACCCCAGGACAGGAGTTGGGAAGAAGTACTCCAACCACTTTCTCCTCCCAACTGATAAGAAAGTCCATGGGGTTAGCATGTAGAGGGATTGTTCACAGAGCTCACTACAAACTACAGAGTACAGAGCAGGGCTGGAAAGGGCAGGTCAGACCTCTGGGGTGGGGATTTGGGTAAATGGAGAATAGCACGGCCTTTCTTCATGTTTCCCTTCAGTAGCCTATCTACAGGTGTGTTCTCAGCAGGTTATAAGCTCTGTGAGAATGGATTTTTTAAAAAAGTTACTTTTTTATTTTCAATGGATAAATTATAACTATTTTGATGGGGTACAATGTGATGTTTTGATGATTAAGTCAAGCTAATTAACATATTTGTCACCACACATACATATGTTTTGTGATGAGAGTATTTGAAATTTACTCTCAGCAATTTTGAAATATATAATACCTTGTTAGTAATTGTAGTCACCATGCTTAGCAGTAGATCTCAAAAAGTGAGATGATGCAGATGTTTCTATGCCTGGCTTATTTCACCTACCATCATGTCTTCCAGGTTCATCCGTGTTGTGTAAATGACAGAATAGCTTTCTTTCTTTTTTTTTTGAGACAATGTCTTGCTGTTACCAAGGCTGGAGTGCAGTGACGCCATCTCAGCTCACTGCAGCCTCTGCCTCCCAGGTTCAAGTGATTCTCATGCCTCAGCCTCCTCAGTAGCTGGGATTACAGGTGTGCACCATCATGACTGGCTAATTTTTGTATTTTTAGTGGAGACAGGGTTTAACCGTGTTGGTCAGGCTGGTCTCGAACTCCTGACCTCAAGTGATCCGCCCACGTTGGCTGGAAGTGCTGGGATTATAGACATAAGCCACTGTGCCTGCCAGAATTCCTTTCTTTTTATAGTCTGAATAGTATCCCACTGTATGTAAACCATGTTTTCTTTATCTGCTCATCTGTGGATGGCCACTTAGGTTGACTCCATATTTTGACTATCGTAAATACTGCTGCATTAAACAATATAAACAAGGAACAAAGATCTCTTTGACATCCTGGTTTCAAATCAAGACTGAGGTTTTTGTTTTTGTTTTTTGGCCAACACTGATATAGCTCAAGCACCTAGAACAAGGTCTGGTACATAATAGATTCTCAACAAATGCCCCTACCTATTCTGTCCCCAGTCATTCCGAGCTGGGCAGCACCTTCGAGTGTGACTTCAGAAGCTTCCTTAAGTCTGGTGATCCAACCCACGCAGAGGGCACTAATACCATGGCTGGGGTGCCCTGTGAGGGTTCCAGCTGTGCTCTCTCTGTGTGAAGGATGAACCCAAAATACTTCAGTCAGCCTTAGCTTCAGGTATACCAGTGAGGATGGGAGACAGGGTGAGAATGTGGGTGACAGCCTTGTGCAAGACACAGGCCTCATGTTTCTTTACCCTTGATGTCCCTCTGCAGGTGGCTCCATGCTCATCTCTGCAGTCTGCTGCTTCTTCCTGTTTTTTGGCAACAGTGAGTCTGCGATGATTGGCTGGCAGTGCCTGTTCTGTGGGACAAGCATTGCAGCCTGGAATGCTCTGGATGTGATCACAGTGGAGCTGTATCCCACCAACCAGAGGTCTGTTCTTCCCTGGGCTTTCCTCGGGGACTCGTTTGAGCGTCTTTAGCCAGGAGTCTATGTGCTCTGTAAATCCCATGTCTTGCATGGCCAGGAGTCTTCCTGCCCCATAAATCCCATGCCTTGTATGGCCATTGTGGTCTTTCTGCTGTTCCTTGAACCGGACGTCTCTTGTGTTGAGTTTCTCCTGCACAGGGGATGGCATGGACCTGGAAGTTGGCAGGCTAGGGCTTGATAGGGTGGGAAGGATGGCAAGAAGCAAAGGATGAGAACAAACCATGTCCAGGAGAAGGAAATAAGAGTGGAAAGTTGGCAACACCATATGTGTCATGTCATCTACAAGAGAGAACAGGCCTGCCAGTGGGAGATAAAGTGAAAAGATGAAGAACTGGAATAGCACAGGGTCAGGGCAGATTGAGAAATAAAGGTCAAGAGGCAGCATGAAGTCCAGGGAATCTGCAGAGAATGTGGCAGGGATGCCCAGGGGTTACATTTATTTTGCGCAGGTCACTTATAGGAAGAGGCCTGGTTTAAAAGCATAGGGTCAAGGCCATTACTTTAATTGTTTCTCTTCGTGGAGGGGAATTGTGAATTTTAAGAAAAAAAATTAAGAGGCCCTGTGGTCAGAAAGGAATGTGAAGTGGTAGGGAATGTGGGTAAATGAAATTCTGCAAAAAACCTGAATAATATTTCCAAAATTGGCAGAAGAGGTATTGGGATATAGATAACAAAGGAAGAGCACAACACATCATATTTGGAGCCAAAGAACCTCTCATCTGAATCAAAGAACTGCTAAGTTTTACACAAAATAACGGGAGGACAAATGACTTGCATATGATGTGATTTTACAGTAAGAGAATTAACTAATGGGACTACTAGAGACAGACAACAATTTGGTCAAGTGGTCAGTAATAAAACTAAATTAGGTATAGGTTTTAAAATATATCAAAAAAGTTAAAGATGCTTTTGAAATCCATTTAATAACAGCAGACATCATAAAATAGGGATCAACTTGACAAGTGAAACACTCATATGAAGAAAACCATAAAGCTTTACTAAGAGATATGAAAGAAGACATGAAGAGAAGATAAATATATGCCAACTCAGTGATTTGGGAGGCCAAGGCAAAAGGATTGTTCAAGATCAGCCTGGGCAATATAGTGAGACCCCATCTCTACAAAAAATATTAGAAAATTAGCCAGGCATGGTGGCATGTGCCTGTAGTCCTAGCTACTCAGGAGGCTGAGGGGGAGAACTGCTAGAGGCTGGGGGGTTAAAGGTTACAGTGAACTAGGATCACAACACTGCATACCAGCCTGGGTGACAGAGACAGACCCTGTCTCAGAAAATTTATATATTTATAAATTATATATTTATGTATAATTATGATAATATATAATTAATAACATATTAGTATATATTATTTTATATACAAATAAATATACATATATAAGAGACAAGATACATCTAATTTTGGATAAGAAGATTCAGTCTTACAAAATGTCACATTTCATTTAGTTTTTTCCTAACATAAAAGAGTTCAATAAGGTTTTTTCCCTCTGGGAACTTGAAAAAAGTTTATTTGAAAAAGTACACGTGTTAAAAGATCCACGAAGATATGAAAACAAAAATACTAAAACGAACAAAAAGAACTGGGTTGGTGATTATAAAGCTGCTATGCAGTACAGTTATAGACAAAAATAAGAGTTTTAAGTACAAAAATATACCCACATTCTTAATAAACTTGTGGGATGAGAAACAAACATTTTATTTCAGTTGCGGGGAGGTAGTGTTGGGAATATTGCCTCTACATAAAGATGGTGACATCATGAGAGAATAAATTATTAGTAATTTATTATATTAGTAATTTAATAATAGTTCTCACTGGAAAGTGTGATTGAAAGATCATAATTAGGATTAGGTTTTGCCGTGGCTGACAGAAAGCTCAAATAACTGTGGCCCCTTTTAAGCACTGCATTTTTCTATCCTGAAAAAGTCTAAAGTGGATGGTGCAGGCTCTTTCTATCTCATTGTTTTTTCTTGCATAGACTCATCATGGTCCAAAATGAAACCATCTGTGTTCCATCACGAAGCAGGGTAGAAGGAAAAGGATGAAGGGGGGTAGAACAAAAGGCCCACCCACTACAACTCTTAAGGAAGCTTCTTGGGACTGCTGTCACTTGTACTTACATCCCATTGGCCAAAACTAAGTCTCATGGCCATGCTCAGCAGCAAAGCAGTCTGGGAAATGTAGTCCTACAATAGGAAAAATGCTATTGGGGCTGCTGTCGGTCTCTGCTTCAGGAGTGTTGAGAGTGTTAAAGGGGGAACACTTACACTTTCTGCTTTGCATACTTCTTCATCCTTTGATGATTTCCACAGTAAGCATGTGCTACATAGTAAGCATGTACTACTTGTAAAAAAATTTAAAATAGATATCTTTGAAAAAAAAAAACAAAAAAAGGAAAACACTTGAAGAAAATACTTCAAAATGTTAATAGAGGTGAGTGTCTCTCAGTGAAGAGGTTAGGTAACCATGCATCTTTATAGTATTCTGTATTTCCAAATTTAACTACAATGAGAATGTGTTATTTTTATATTTAGGGAAAAATAATCCCTTGCACCCCTCCTCCCCCTGCAATAAGGAAAAGAGCCCAGTCCTGTTCATCGAATGAGGTTCAGAATATCAGAAGTATTTCCATTCCTCTTCTTTTGCAGGGCAACAGCCTTCGGCATTCTCAATGGATTATGCAAATTTGGCGCCATCTTGGGAAACACCATCTTCGCTTCTTTTGTTGGGATAACTAAAGTGGTCCCCATCCTTCTGGCTGCTGCTTCTCTGGTTGGGGGTGGCCTGATTGCCCTTCGACTACCAGAGACTCGAGAACAGGTCTTGATGTGAACAACCTATGGGAAAAGGAAAGGTGGAAAGAATCTGGTCCAGGACACTAAAATGCATCCACACTTCCTGCATATTACTGTCCAGATTACACCTTGGATAGCACAGGAGGAGAAGTTGACTTTGTGACCCCTAGTTTAGGACCCACTTCAGCTGTCAACTTGTTTGTAACTCAGGTGACTGATTTGGGGGGTGCCATGAGCTACCCTTAGAATCACAGAGCTGCATGTTTAACTTCAGGTCTTTCCAGACCAAGGCAGGGAGAGGATTCTCCAGTGAGTGCATGAGTGTACACACTAAGCGAGGAGCATCATTTCTCTATGTGAAGTGCAAGGACTTATTTGCATTTCGAAAGGAATTATAGGGTGAGAAACACCCAAGCTCCTCCATAAAGCTCCTTGGAGCCCAACAACCTAACGAATCAACTTAGCTGGAAATTAGAGTCATTATATGAAGATTGGGCTTGAAGAACAGGATACATGTATTTTTGCATTTAAAAGTATCACCTATCATATTTTCAACTTGAAAACAGGCACGGTAGCATTGAAGATACTCTGATATATAAAGCCAAATATCTGAGCAACATCTATAGAGATCTGCTTTTCCCCTGAGTGTCTTAGGCTTTCCATGAGAATTAGGTGATACATTTAAGAAGGATATTTATTTCCGTTTTGCTCTATTCAAAGAAATTTAATGAGATAGATACTCTGTAAACTAAGCTTGTATATAACTTTATTTGGGTTTAATTTCCACAGCTGGTATCTGCAAATATTGCCAGCATTTTAGCCATATTTTGGGAGAACTTGGTGTTTGAGGTCCCAGGAAATGAGGTCTGATCAAATGAAATGCAAGCACAATTTCTTATAGCCATTTAACTTTCTGTAGGGAAGACGCACTTGACAAACTCACGTTGTGCAGTCCGCTTAATCCAGGCACTTTGTGCAGGTGGAGTGAGTAGTTACTTTTCACTCTTATGTAGATGACTTGTGAAACTCAAGCTCACCATCTTCCAAGCTGGCATTTGACTTTGCCACTCACCCAAAAACAATGTGAGATGTGTTCAGTGGCCTCTGGTACTCTTTGTAGGCAAGAATCAGACAACATGGGGACTGAGGGAAGGATGGGGAGGCGTAGACACAGTTCTTCTAAGTGTAAATACCTTTTTGTTTGTTTTAGCGGTAAAATGCAATCTATATTCGTTAGGATGGTCAGGTCTCATGAGAAATCTCTGCCATGTGTCCAGGGCTTTTGAAGCAGAGTCCATTGGAGTGGGAGTTAGGGAGTGTAGTGGATGCCAAATATATTTTTCTTCAGTGCTTAAGAGAACTCTTTCCTGAAATCCAGTTTTGAACATAAGAGGACAAACCACTCTGATGAAGGTCAGCAATAGACTGTCTTGACTGCATGGAAGAGTACAACATCAGAACTGTCTGACAATGGAGAGGACAGTGAACTTTGCACAACTACCACTGGAGGTGGACTTGAGCCTGCCCAGGCCGGATGAAGATCAGCCTGCAAGAACTAGTTGTTGAGTTGATTTGCAGCGCTCTCAACAGCTGCAGAGTGCCACGTTTTTCCTGTCAGAGATCTCCAAAAGTTTAAAGCAGACTAATAATGGCTGCCTCAAGTGTTTTTGCAGTTTTGGGGAAATGCTTAGGTCCTATGATAGCTTTGGGACATCTTTCTGTAATTTTCCTCCTGTAACAGGTTGGCCAGGGTAAATCTTACAACACCTTAGCACCCTCGATTTGAGATCAGTTTTAATGGTTAAAATATTTACTCTCCTTCTGCCTACCCTCACCTTTTTATTCACACCCCTCCCTTTTTTTTTTCTATACAGGGAGAGAAGACATATTCACTCTGACTTGACACCCTGATTCCTCCAAATATATATACCACTGTGTACTAATCTTTCTCTCAGTGTTTTACAGGAGTTACCTAACATAATGCTATGTCAGTAATGAAAAGCTTGATGTAATATAGCTGTAATTTACCTTCCATATGAATACAGTGGCTAGGTTCATAAAAGAGAATTGTGTGAATCTGGGATTACCACATCTAAAACATTATTCTTTAATGGGATGATACAATTCATTGAGCAGCTACCGCTTAAGAAATTTACAGGACAGTTAGAGCCTGCACGTCTAGTTAAGCTGGATCTTGTAAATTTAAAATTGGATTAACTTTGGAGTGCTAGGGTGACTGCAATAATTTGGGAGTTAACTCCATTTGGTTTCCAAGCTCTCACTTCTGCATTATCTTTACAGTTCTTTAAACCAGCCACCTAACCATTGAAGGGCAGTTCCCATCTCATCCATCACTCAGGCCTTTGTAAAGGGTGCAGCCAAGCTCTGCAGACTTTTCTCATGAAAGATTGTCTAGTACAGGTACCTGACTGCGTTTTAAATGCTGTCACCCCTGCCGAGATAAATGCATCTTTAAAAATAGTCCCTGTGGCAGGTCACTGGGGGATAATGGACAGCATTATTGCCATGCACTTCTTTTTCATTTCATGTTCTACCCCAGGAGATTCCTGATGTTGGCTGTGGAGGGTTAAAGGGATGAGACTCCTTTGTTTAGCAAATCTGTTCGAAGTTCATGAGGATGTATTTTATGATGCCCAGCTTGGAAATAGTTGCTTCCCATAGTCTCACCTGTATTGTGTCATCTTCTGACGCTGATTTTTGATCTTTTGTTTTATTAAAAATAATTAGTGAAAAAGGTGTGCCTCTCTGTGAAGTTTGTAGTACATTAGCCTGAGGTCATGTAACACATAACCCCCAAACCAGTGTTCCCGGCCACCTTGTGTTCATTAAAACTAAATAATAAAAATAACTGTAAGAAAACCTTAAGAACTGGGGTTAGAGATTATTTTCAGGCACTAAGGTCTCTTCTGTATTCCTAAATTGATTGAACCAGCTGAGAGAAACATCAAGAATCGCTTCCTTCCATTTTTTATTTGCAATATGGGGACCTCGACAGGTTAAATGATGTGGCTCAGGTTTCATGTAACACCAGAAGTGGGGGACGAGGCCTCAGGCAATGCTCTCATGACAATTCTGGGGATGCTTTCAGTCTGGGGAATGGGACAATGTGACAAACACTCTCTGTTCCCTGGGGCCATTCATTATTCCCATGGTGGCTTTACTAGAATGAATGGAAGGGTCAGTTTAAACATAAAAAGATTAGTATTTATCCATCCATCCATTCATTCAGCAAATCCTTATTGAGCCCTGACTGTGGGCAAGTCCCTGTGCCAAGCCCTGGGGACACATGATAGAAAAACTGGTCACAGTTTCTGCCTCCCGCCTCATTCCCCTCACAGTGAGTGTGCGAGATGGACGTAAAGTTGGCCATAATCACCGAGTACGATGACCTCACAATTCACAAAATGCACCTTTTGTTTGTAAAAGGATTGTTACTACTTTACTTGTCAGCTGTGGATTTCCAAATGTGGTTGCTCCCTCCTGCTTTTTTTTTTCCTTCTTTGAGGAGTGTACCAATTTTTTATTTTTATAAACCAGGTGAGAGAAATGAAGCACTTGCTCATTTTCTACAGACCTGATCGGTTTTTACCTCATCAGTTTTACACAAAATGTTACATGGAAGAAGAGATGGGGCCAGAAATGCAAGAGGGACATTAGTTTGTGGGGTGAGAACCCCAGTATCCCTGGGAAAGGTGTTTCCACCTCCACATCTGGGTTTTCTAGGAGGTGTCGGTGCTAACTGAGCTGGGATTATGTTGGATGGTCACAGGTTGTGAGCCATGAAAAGGAGGCTGCAGGTGATAGGCAAAGGGACCTATTAGCCAGTTTACAATGACTTGGCGGCTGACCAGATAGAGCTTGACCGTATATCCGTGTAAGTGCTCATACGAGTCTGTTGGAAATACATGCTCGGTGCTGCAAAGAAAAATTATCACTGAGACAGAGGATCTTTCAGGAATGCAGTTTTTACTTCCTGGACTGCAGGAAGGGTACCCTTGCTAGCCATCATGCCATTAGAGTACAATGAACAATGGGAAACAAATTTATCCCTTCCGCATTTGGGATCGTCCTTTTTGCTGTGTCTGATCTCTGTTGGCTGGAGCCAGACCTCATAATTTAAACTAAAATCCTATTGGCTAACAACCTAAAACTTTTCTAAACAGGTAAGAGCAATGGAGAGCTGGGACATGCCCGCGAACACGTCCAGCACAGATAGATATGTTGGCTAAAGTACAAAGACATAGAATGTAGTATGTGCCTGTAAGCATGGCATGTCTAACAGCTACATAGTATAGGGCTTAACGAAGTTATTGGCACACTTATTCTTTAACAAGAAAGAAAACTTTAAAAAGGAACTTTTCTGCTTCCCCCAGTCTGTAAATAATTCCATGTGTAGTGAACTCAGCCACCAAATTATTAAACTAATGCTGTAAGCATGAAATGACAAAACCCACTTTTGTTCTGTCTTCACAGTTTTCATGCTCTCATTTCTCTCTCCCTTTAGATGTTTTTCTATCTCACTGTCACCGGACAGTGGAATTGCTCTGATTACTGATTGATACCTTTTTTTTCTTTGGTATATTAAATAGTAGCAACAGGCTGGGCGTGGTGGCTCATGCCTGTAATCCTAGCACTTTTGGAGGCTTAGGAGGGCAGATCACAAGGTCAGGAGATGGATACCATCCTGGCTAACATGGTGAAACCCTGTCTCTACTAAAAATATGAAAAATTATCTGGGCATGGTGGCATATGCCTGTAGTCCCAGCTACTCGGGAGGCTGAGGCAGGAGAATGGCTCGAATCTGGGAGGCGGAGGTTGCAGTGAGCCAAGATGAGCCAAGTGAGCAGAGAGCCACTGCACTCCAGCCTGGGCAGCACAGCTAGACTCCATTTCAAAAACAAAACAACAACAACAAAAAAACAAAAAAATATAGTAGTAACAGTTGATCTGGTAATTGGTGAATACAGTTTAATCTTTAATACCTTGTGATCCAGATATTTAGCAAACACATATGAAATTTACTCAGTGGCAAGCACTGTGATGACTTTTAAAGCCTATCACCTTTAACCCTTATAATAACCTAATGAGTAAGTGTCATTTCCTTCCATTTAGAAATGCGGAAACTGGAACACAGGCAAAGTAACTTGCCAAAGGCCAAACAGCTACGGATTGAGTATTCCTCATCCCAAATGCCTGGGACCAGAAGTGTTTTGGATATCAGATTGTTAAAGATTTTGGGACATTGGCATTATACTTACCAGTTAAACATCCCAAGTCTGAACATTTGACATCTGAAATGCTCCAGTGAGCATTGCCTTGGAGTATTATGTTGGCGCTCAAAAAGTTTTGAATTTGGGAGCATTTCAGATTTTTGACTTTCGGATTTCTATTTGGATTGCTCAAAGTATTTTTAGAGTTAGAGCCAAGGTCTGAACCCTCATCACCTGGCGTATAGTATGGTATACTCACCCCACCGAACTTCTTCCAAAAGCAGCCTGGGTCACCTGCTGCAGATGTTTCTGGGCCACTGGGCCAATATTAACCAAATCATTGTAGATACCGTCTTAACTGTAGAGGATCCCACAAGACTTTGACCTAGTAAGACCCTCATTTCCCCCTGTGCATTGTGACTAACACAGTATTTGATATATAGTAGAGGATGACTAGACAGATGAATAAGCACAAGAGTTGAATGCTGAGGAGCAAGTGAAGCGTCATATAGAGCGAATTTCCAGATTGATTCAAACGTGACCTAACACTGCAGCTGTAGCTCTGGGTCTTGGTGGCTTCTGCTTTGCTGAGCTTTAAAACTTTAGAAACTGGATGATGGAGAGATCTGGGGGCTCCAGAGGAGAGACCTGGTTCTGGAGTGCTGATGTTTGAGGTCATGGGGCTGAGGGTGGTGGCCTTTGCTAACTGGTATTGAAGCATTTCAGTATTTTAACAAGTATGGAAATACCAATGTGAATTTGCTGAATGAAACCTTGGATGCCAGGCGTGGTGGCTCACGCCTGTAACCCTAGCAGTTTGTGAAGCCAAGCCAGGTGGATCACTTGAGGTCAGGAGTTTGAGACCAGTCTGACCAACGTGGTGAAATCCCATCTGTTTTAAAAATACGAAAATTAGCTGGGCGTGGTGGTGTGTGCCTGTGGTCCCAGCTACTTGGGAGGCTGAGGCAGGAGAATCCCTTGAATCTGGGAGATGGAGGGTTGCAGTGAGCTGAGACGGTGTGTGAGTCTTGGTTGGACACAAGAAAGAGCACTCCAGCCTGGGTGACAGAGTAAGACTGTTTCGAAAACACACAAACAAACAAAAACTTTGGGAGCCACAAGCCAGTCCCAGTGCAGTATCCTCATCTAATGTTGTTTTCCAAGCTCCTGCCAAGGCTGCTGAGACCCGTCACTAATGGAAAAACTTTGTAAGGTTGGGTTTTGATTCAACCAGGTATACTGTTTTGCTTTATTCCCAAACCAACACTAGAGGGCAGTAGCCACCTTGAAGATATAATCCTGGCTTCTCCAAGGTTGTTGAGCCCTCTGTCCCCGCCCTGCCGAGGAGAAGTAACAGCTTTCGGGAAGCGTGAGTATTGCCCCTCTGTTGTTTACAAGGCGTCTGAATGTGGGGATGATTCCAGAAGGGATTCGCTGGACTGCCTGGGAGGAAGTTTAACCGTGTATAATATGCTCCGGTCTGAAAGATGGAAGCTTTCCCATCAACTTTAGAGGAATTGTAGATTCAGCAATCATTTATTAAACATGGGCACGGGAACACCTGCACCATCTTAGCAGAGACTGGCTTTTAACCCACGTGTATTTAATTAGGACCTCAGCATTTACTGTTGCTAGTTTCATATAGGCAAAAACCTCTGGGCGTCTCCTGGGAGTCTGTAAGGATAATGTGTTAGGAATGAGAATGCAGAAGGGAGTGGTGGTTTGTGTATTCATAAGGTGTCTCCTCAAAGATTGAACTCTTCCATACGTGGCGCCAAAGTTCCTGACAGGAATTATATTAAATAGCTGGGCTCAGGGGAGCAGGTGTTTTCAACGTGATGGATCCATGCAAAGGCAGTGAAATCTACCAGAAGAAACTCCTTTGGGGAGCCCTGAAGTTCTTGGCTGCATCCTTAACTTCTGTGATCTAGGGAAAGGCTGTGAGCACCTGTGCTGGCTGCTTCATCTCCTTTTCATTATCTTTAAAACAGAAGAGGCAGACACAATGGCTGTAGGGTCTCTTCAAGTTTTGATTTCTACAGGAAGAACAGTATCACTTGGGAATGCATATAAAGCAAGACATAGAGAATTTCCTGTGTGTGAGACTTGGTTGGACACAAGAAAGAGAAGGCAGACCATGTGAGCTCGGTTTCCTTTGGAGACACTTGACAGGGTGCACCGACAGAGAGAGCCAAGGGCAGGTCACCTGCCAGTGCAATACGGAAGGCAATCTAGGCTCAGGGCCAGCTTAAAGGAAAAAGGGAAAGGAAGTATCCACAGGGAGAATGGAGCTCGTTTTATATTCAAATTGTACCTGAGATGCCAACGAGGTAATGACAGAAAACTGGATTTAGCTGCACCAGTGAAGACTAAAAGACCAGGAAGAAATCTACTGTAGGAGAGACAGGGGGAGGGAGAGAGAGGGAGAGGGAGGGAGGGAGAGAGAGGGAGAGGGAGGGAGGGAGAAAGGAAGAGGGAGGGAGAGAAAGAGGGGAAGGGAGGGAGGGAGAAGGGAGGGAGGAAGAAAGGGGGGAGGGAGAGAGAAGGAGGGACAGTAAAAGAGATGAAGAGAGAGAGGAGAGAGGGATGGAGAGAGAAAAAAGGAGAGAGGAAGGGAAAGAGGGAGAGAAAAAGAGAGAGGGAGAGAGAGGAAGAGAAAAACAGAAAGAGAGAGAAAAAAAGAGAGGGAGAAGGAGAAAGGGAGAGGGAGAGATTGATTCTTGGTTAGGAAATCCCTGGCTTACATTACATCCTGGCTCTATGTGGGTAAGCGTGGGCAGGTAAGGGCACTCCCTGAGCCTCCTTTTCTCACCTGTTGCTTATAAATGTGAGTTGCCTCTTCTCTCGTTCTTTCTCTTTCCTTGAATCTGTTGTTCTAAGGAAAAAAGTGTTTCATGTTCCGTGCATTCAATAGAAACTTTTTTCCCTGGAGCCGAATAAGTAGAAAAGGCACCAGAAAGCATAGTGGAGGAACAAGGGTACTCTAAGTCTAGCCTGAAGGGACCTCGCCATTTCCAGAATGTTCCACAGCTAAAGATGAGCACGCAGAGAAAGGAGACCAGAAAAGACAGATGGAGGAGGGACCTGGAAATTATCTTCAAGTAAGTCCTGGCATGTTTCCTGAAATGGACCTTCCTGGCATTAGTTTGCATGACAGAATTCTTTTTGGCTGGAGTGGAAGAGACACCAAATAGCCATGGTGATGGTGTGGAAGGATCCCCCTCATGTGGCTTTGTGGGGGCAGTAATACCAATATGGGGAACCCGGGCGGGTAGAAGAACATAAGAAAAACAGTTACATGCAAATGTGTGGCTCTCCTTGTGAACTTTCAGAAATAAGCAGGTGAAACTCCGAATGGAATTAGAAATCCTTTATTAATAGCCAGGGAAGAACACTAGGAAGCACAGGTGGTTACGGTAAATGAGACCCAGTGTATAAGAGGCCACATGCTGCAAAAAGAATGAAGGAAACTGGTATTTCTTCCATGGAACAGAGAATTAGGGAAACTGAGTGATGTTTAGCAGAAATTACGCCTCTTTCAAAATTCTGTTTTCAGATCTCATTGAGTCTGAGTTAATACGTGAGACACCAATAGGCTGGTTTAGAAATACGTGTCTTCATGATTTCATCTGTATGTATTTACTTTTTGGGGTTGCCTCATATTAAAGAACTTCAACGTCATAATTTTGCTAAAGGAATTTCAGCAAGCAAAAATACAGACTCTCCACAATTGACATAATCTTGCTTAAAAAATCAATATTGTGTTTGCATCGACTTCTCAGATGTAATTTACACTGCTTATGAGGGTATCCCCCAGGGAAGCTTAGCGTAAAGGAAAGATGGTAAAGAGAACAGGAAGTCAATGACTTGGATAAGGAGGACAGAAGAACACAGAAGGTGAGGAGGCCAGGTCATGGATCAAGTCCAGGTCAGAAGGGGACAGCTGGTCCCCTAATTCCATGAGATTTAAGTGGCCCCAGGGTGAGGACTCATTGGAGAATGGAAATGCATCCTGATCTTGGCTTTCTTTCCTTCCTGCTCTCTCTGTCCTCAGCCCTGCTGCCTGGAATCACCCTTTCAAAGAAACTTCTCTCACATAAACGTTTATGTCAGGCTCTGCTCTGAGTAACCCAGGCTGTAGAAAAACAACAGACCAAGAGAGTGAGAAGGAGATGGGAATGTCTTTCCTGGAGGGCTTCTTGAATTCAGCAAGACTGCAGGGAGCAGGGGTATGGGACTTCTCGGAACATACGGTGAGACTTTCCCCATCCTTTGCTTTGGAAGGTGGTGAATGTCTGGGACAGGTACCTCTCTGGCTAATGATATTCCTTTAAAGGAGACATTCTTCTGCTCTTCAGAGAGCGTTTCACATAAAACCCAGACTTGGGGAGTTAAAGTCCTCCTTTCTTCTTTAGACCAAAGGCTCCCTATTTCTCCATGGCTTCGTTTTAAGACCCAGGCTGGGTGCCGTGGCTCATGCCTGTAATCCCAGCATCTTGGGAGGCCAAGGCAGGCGGATCACAAGGTCTGGAGATTAAGATCATCCTGGCTAACATAGTGAAACCCCGTCTCAACTAAAAATACAAAAAAAATTAGCCGGGTATGGTGGCACACACTTGTAGTCTGAGCTACTTGGAAGGCAGAGGCAGGAGAATGACTTAAACCTGGGGGTCAGAGGCTGCAGTGAGCCGAGATCACGCCACTGCGTTTCAGCCTGGTAACAGAGTGAGATTCCATCTCACAGAAAACCAGCCAAACAAAAAAACAAACAAACAAAACAGAAAACCAAAACCAAACAAACAAAAACAAACAAACAGAAAACCAGGCCCAGTGTGCAGATTTGCCCACTGACTTGGTCTTCAGCCCCTGAATGTGGATTTGTTCTTTTTTTTTTTTTATATATATGTTTTTCATTGTACTTTAGGTTCTGGGGTACATGTGCAGATCGTGCAGGATTATTGCATAGGTACATACATGGCTATGTGGTTTGCTGTCTCCATTCCCCTGTCACCTATATCTGGCATTCTCCCTATGTTATTCCTCCCCAATGTCCCTACCCCCCGCTGTCCCTCCCCTAGCCCCACCGAACAGACCCCAGCATATGATGCTCTCCTCCTTCTGTCCCTGTGTTCTCATTTTTCAGCACCCGCCTATGAGTGAGAACATGTGGTGTTTGATTTTCTGGTCTTGTGTCGGTTTGCTGAGAATGATGGTTTCCAGATTCATCCATGTCCCTACAAAGGACACGAGCTCATCGTTTCTTATGGCTGCGTAGTCTTCCATGGTGTATATGTGCCACATTTTCCTGGTCCAGTCTATCATCGATGGGCATTTGGGTTGGTTCCAGGTCTTTGCTGTTGTAAACAGTGCTGCAGTGAACATATGTGTGCATGTGTCTTTATAGTAGAACGATTTATAATCCTTTGGTTATATCTTTAATGTTCTCCTGAAACCAGTCTCTGAGAACTGGCTGCCTCATCCCAGTGTGGCCTGACAGATGCAAATACAGGGGAATTCTTGCCTTAGGGAGTTGGAGATTCAGTTCAGATCATGGGGACCTGGATTGTAGAATGCAGTCTTTGCTTTCAGGAAATTCAATGACTGAGTTGCAAGCACTAATTACCTGCCGTAAAAACCAACATAATTAGCCAAGAATAATTATTTCTGCAAGGCAAAGAAAACGAATCAGGAAGGAACACATCTTTAGAGCCCACTTTCAATTTCAACTTACCTTCCAGCGGAGAGGGAAAGGTACAAATTCTCCTTCTCTTTTCTGTGGAAAAGAAAGTCTTCAACTGTAAGCAATGTGCCACTGAATCCTGTTTACATTGTTTTACCTTTCATGTAAATAGCAGTTAGATGAAGTGACAAAAACCCAACATATGAAGGTTCATACAGCTTTGATATTTGTTATTTTGAGTTCCTTCTCAGGATATAAATGATTATTGGAGTTTGAGAGAGTTATGGTTAATGGGTGAAGCATGTGAAGTGTGTGTGTGTGTGTGTGTGTGTGTGTGTGTGTGTGTGTGGTGGGGGTAGCGTAGAGAGGCTTCATGGTTACTATGGCTACACCACACAACCCTCCTGGCAACTGGAACAGGGTGTAAGGGCAAAAAGGCGTGGGGAGGGGAGTTGAAAAAGCATACACATGAAATCAGAGGGGGTTACAAATTCCCAAACTGGAAGACTGTATTTCCTTAAATACCTCTACCATCTGGGCACATTCTCTTTTAAGATTCTGTGCTCCAGATGCATTTTTGTCAAACAAAGCAGAGTTATCTTTAGTAATATAAAATTAAGGGAGCAATGGCTGAGCGTAACAATTCTAATGAAACCTTGGGATCGGCCACACAGTGATGCCCGATTTAGCTGGCACTGTTGGGTCTCAGTGCTACAGAAATGAAATGACCCCTTAATGGGAGCTACCTTGTTGAGCTAGGATGGATGAGAGAAGATTCTCTTTATCTTCCTCCTTTTATCTGCCTCCAACGCTGTTCCTGCCACACCTCTTCTGGGTCTGCCTTGGCCCCGAAGCCCACCAGACTCTGTGGGAGATAACAAAAGGAAGGATGTGAGGATGAAGGGTGACCTTGAGGACTCTAATTCTTTCTGTTTCGCACTCTCCTCTCTCCCTCAACACAGGCCTAGCTCATGGGTAATGGGATGGAGGAGAGGATGAAACCAAGTGAAACTTCTTCCTTCTTTCAACCTGCAACATCCAGGTAATCTGTCGCTTATACGACATACAGTTTGGGGTTCATTCACTGTCTATTACTCCATTCTTTTTTCAGCTCAATGGAGACTTCTATTTTTCTATTTCTAAAAAACTTAATTTTGAAAAATTTTGTGGAGGTAAAATGCACATTAAGTAAAATTAACCATGTGAAAGTACAGGTTGAGTATTCCCTTATCTGAAATACTTGGGACCAGAAGTGTTTCAGATTTTCGATGTTTTCTGATGGTAGAACATTTGTATGTATACAATGAGATATCCTGGGGATGAGACCCAAGTCTAAACATGAGATTAATTTATATTTCATGTACATCTTACACACAGCCTAAATATATTATATATATATATATATATATATATATATATATATATATATATATTTTTTTTTTTTTTTTTTTTGAGACGGAGTCTCACTCCATCACCAGGCGCCAGGCTGGAGTGCAGTGGCGCGACCTCTGCTCACTGTAACCTCCGCCGCCCGGGTTCAAGCAATTCTCCTGCCTCAGCCTCCCGAGTAGCTGGGACTACAGGCGCGCGCCACCATGCCCAGCTAATTTTTTTGTATTTTTAGTAGAGACGGGGTTTCACCATGTTGACCAGGATGGTCTCGATCTCTTGACCTCGTGATCCGCCCGCCTCGGCCTCCCAAAGTGCTGGGATATAATATATTTTTAAACAATTTTGTGCATAAAATAAAGTTTGTGATAAATACTTATGTGGAGTTTTCTACCTCTGGTGTCAAGATAGCACCCAAAAAGCTTCAGATTTCGAAGCATTTCAGGTTTCAATTTTTTGGATTAGGGATGCTCATCCTGTGTAGACTTCAGTTGCATTTAGTGCATTCTCTGTGTCATAATCAGCTGTATTTCATTACAAAACATTTTCACCACCTCAGAAGGAAACCTGGTACCCACTGATCAGTCACTCCCCACATCACCCCTCCCTGGCCCCTGCCAACCACTTAAACTTTTAATTGTAGTATAAAACACAGCAGAAAAATGCACAGGTCATATGTGTGCAGCTCAACAACTTTCCGCAGGTGGTCATACGTGGGGTCACCTGAGCTCAGGTCAAGACGGGATCTTAGCAGCTCCCCCTGTGGCCAGCCCCTCTCACTTCTAACCCAACCACCAGAGAAACCACTCTCCTAATCGAGGATCGTGTGTGTTTTTGAGCTTTAGGCACAGGGACTCCAACCGTGTGTTCTCCTTTGAATCTGGCTTCAGATCTTCATCAGTATGTTTGTAGGGTTATGGCTCATTCTCTTCATGTCTTCATCAGTATGTACGCATCATTGTGGTTTGCTTTACTCTCATTACCGTATGGTATTTCCTTGGGTAAATTGACTCCAGTTTGTTTACTGGGTGAATATACTTCACTTCACTTATACATTGTATTATTTTGTGGAGCCGAGACTCCCTCTTTAGGACTGCAGGGCAAATTCTCCTGCTGTCTCAGCGAAGGACACCTGCCTTGCCCAGGGTCATTCTCCTGTGCAAGGCAGCCCACATCCGGTGCTAATTGACATGTGGGGGATGAAGAACTAGCCTCCTCACCCTAACTCAAGACAACTAGGAGGCGCTATCCCAGATTCAGAGCTCTCCCTGTGGGGTCTGCTGAGGCCGTGATGACCTGCGTCGCAGCAGCCCAGCTTCCCTCTGCCCAGTCCCACTTCCTTCTCTCCCTCCATTGGTGGCGATTCTGAGAGTTCTTTCATTAATGTCCTGCACATGATCACTGCTTTCTGGGTAGCAGTGGGCTTTGGATCATTTCTAATTTCTGGTTTTCATGAAGTGGTGCTGCTATGAACCTTCTGGTACAGGGGTTCTGGTGAAGATGCTTGTGCATTTCAGTGGGGTATGTATCTCAGAGTGGAGGTGCTAGGTTTTGGAATCAGCACATACTCAGCTTTAACAGATAGTACCAAACAAAGTGGTTGTACCAATTTACCTTCTTGCCAGGAGTTCTGATTGTTCCACATCCTCACCAACCTTCAGTTCTCTTTTCCATGTTAGCTAGTATAACAGGGGTGTCATGATATTGCCATGTGATTTTTCTTTTCTTTTTTCTTTTTGAGATGGAGTCTTTCTCTTCTTGCCCAGGCTTGAGTGCCGTGGGGCGATCTTGGCTCACTGCAACTGCTGCCTCCTGGGTTTGAGTGATTCTTCTGCTTCAGCCTCACTAGTAGTTGGGATTACAGGTACGTGCTACCACGCCCAACTAATTTTTGTATTTTTAGTAGAACTGAGATTTTGCTATATTGGCCAGGCTGGTCTCGAACTCTTGACCTCAAGCCATCTGCCTGCCTTGGCTTCCCAAAGTTCTGTGATTATAGGCATGAACCACTGAGTCCCGCCTTCAATGTGGTTTTGATTTGCACTTACATTGAAGCCTGTATACTTTTTAGGCACTTCTCTTGAGCCATTGGGCTAACACCCCCGCTTTTTTTTAAGACTATGTATTTTTAAGAGCAGCTTGAGGCTCACAGTAAAATTGAGAGGAAATATAGAGATTTCCCATATAACCCCTGCTCCTACATATCCACAGCCTGCCCCCAATATCAACATCCCCCAACAGAGTGGCACATTGACACATCATTATCACCCAAAGTTCACGGCTTACATCAGTGTTTCTTCTTGGTGTTGTACATTCTGTGGGTTTGGACAAATGTGTAATGACATGTATCCATTATTATAACACCTGTCCTGATAATCCTCCTTGCTCACAGACACTCTAATGATCACATTCCCCTTTATCCATGACAGGCATACAGTTTCCTGTGTACCACTGGGACAGACATTTATTAATGTTATTTTTTTATTGAGGAAAAATATACATATAATTTACCATCATTATCATTCTGAGTGTACAGTTCCATGGTAATAAATACACTTCTATTCTTTTTTCCCCTTCATTCCCCCCAGATGTTTATTAATTTTAATACCTTTCTACCTACAGTACAGGTAAGACCATTTATAGTGAACTGGTAATATTGTTGGCTTATTAAATCGCTGTAGCTTCCCCTATTAAGAAGTAACTGAAGAGTACCAGGAACCCCTGGGGCATACTAAGCTAGAGCAAGAGTACTAGAAAGGGACCTGGGGCTGGGGGAGAGGGTAAAGATACCAGAAGAAGTTGACTGAGGCAGAAGAAGGTCAAGGGTGATGTGAGAAGAACGTGTGTATACATAGAAACAGGCATAGTTCTAAGCCCTGCTACTAATCAGCTTGAACCACTGACTTAGACTTCAGTTTCTACATCTACAAATTAGCAGGTTTTGGTATAAAAAAAACCTTCCAGATCATTTGCTACTCATTTTACATTTTCATTAATTATGAAAGTTATATGAAACTAATGATTGGAGTTCAACTTCCGGCATGACAGCATGAGGAACTCCAGTGACCTGCTCACCAGTAAAGCGGGTGGAAATCATTAAAACAAAACAAAACAAAACCCAAAAAACTAACTCAAGCCTCTATAAATGGTCCTAATGGCAAATGAAAAAAAAAATCTATTCAAGAAAATCTATGAATATTCAGCAGGAAAGGGGAGAGTCTGTGGTGTCTGCCCCAAGACCACTTCCTTCCCCTCCCCTCCCAGCTCAGGGAGGCTCTTGCCCTCATCCCTCCTGCTCAACTGAGTGTGGAGACTTTACTCCAGATGGCTGCAGCCAAGAACACAGTGTTCTCTCTTCCCCCAGCTCCTGAGGCTTTCTTCCTGGGAGGAGCAGGATATCAGCATGTCTCATCTTGCCCCCAGCCGCCTGTTGCCGAGGCAGAGTTCCAGGCAAGTGCAGGTGAGAGGTGAGGGCTCCTTTCTTCTGCTCAGCCTGTGTTAAACAACAGAGGTGGCTGAAAATACTAGGGCCCTAATAACTCTTGTCCCACCACAGCTTGTGGGGTGATGGTTCCATGTCAGAAGAGGTGAGCCAAGAAGACCCAGTCTGATGTCATACCCCTGACCCCCCAACTTCACTGAGCTCTTAGCTAGGGCAGAGAGTAGCTTGCCATCATCCTCACCTCCAGCTCTAGAGCTGTCTCAGAGATTTTTCAAGCCGGCCATAGGACAGGTAGCTCCTAATCTCTCCCCGAAGGAACTGACTTTGTTTGCAATAGAGAGTGGAGAAGTTCAAAGCTAAGGCCCTCTCTGGTGAAAGGCAATTTATTCATGGGTCTAGGTGTAAGGACAATACTGTCTACATGGTAGGCTAGCTTGTCTGCAGGAGAGAACTGGAGCTGGGAGAAGTCCTGTTGGGGTTAGAACAAATCTGAAACATGTGCCTCAGAAACTGTGTCTCTAAAGGAGTCACAATTTGATTGTATTAGTTTATAAAGAAATATATGCCCCACGGAATTGTTGAAAAATAATGGAATGATCAGGGGCAATTAGCAAAGTTAAACAGCTAGGAGTCAAAAGGAAAGAAAGAGAACTGTACAATATAGTTTATCCCACCATCATCCAGGGGGACTGTGGCCATACCCAAAACCTCCCTAAGGAGCAACATCAGAGGCTTAACACTATGGGGTAAAGATAGGGGTAGAGGGTGGGAGAAACAGACTTCACTAAAATCTAATCGCTGAAAAGTAAGCAAATAACGAGTCTCAGAGGGGAATGCCAGTACCCAACGCTGATACAATATATTATCTAAAATGTCCAGTTTCAAAAAAAAAATTGCAAACCATATAAAGAAACAGAAAAGTATGATTTATACACTGAAGAAAAGAAGGCAATAGAAACAGCTTGTGAGAGTAACCAGATACTATATTTAATGACAAAATGCTTTAAGGTAGCCATTGTACACATATGTTCACAGAACTAAAGGAAACTGTGACTAAAGAACTAAAAGAAGGTAGGATGACAATGTGACGTCAAACAGATAATGTTAATAAACAGAAATTATACAAGAAGCAAATGGAAATTCTGGGGTTGAAAAGTACATAACCGAAATGAACCATTTACCAGAGTAGCTCAAAGTGGATTTGAAGTCGTAAAAAAAAAAAAAAAATTAACAAATGTGAAAATAGATTGATAGAGGCTATGCAAGAGGAAGAACAGAGAGAAAAAATAATGAAGAAAAATGAACAGAACCTCAGAAAAAAATGTGGGAGACTATTAAATATATCAACATAGACATAATGGGAGTATCACAAGGAGAGGAGAGAGAGAAAGGAAGAGAAGAAATATTTAAAGAAACAATGGTTGAAAAGTTATATAAAATCATTCTAACAGTGGAACAATGTAAAGATTTATAAAGTAAATGCTCATAGACTCTCACCCGGAACTGTGCTCCTCACCCGCTATGAAGCAATCAATGTCACGTTTTGGTGTGTATTCTTTAATACTTTCCTCTAAGCTCATGCAAAAATAAGCAAATATACATATACATATTTAGTTTTTATATGTAAAATAAATAATATTCCATTGTTGGATGCATCACAATTTATTTAGCTAGTTCCCTGTTTAACCATTTCCCTGCCAGATTTTCAAAAACTATGATTCTGTATATCTAACTGAAGACATTATTATGTTAAATTTATTCTCCACCACATTCAGCCTGATTTTTGAAGACCACAGCAAGACTTGTATTGGAACAGGTTTAACAGACTTTACTGTCATTTGTAGGCCATGGACCAGCCCAGTTTGAATATTTAGGTGTGGGAGGTTATGGTGGGAAAGCAAGAAGCATGAAAAAGACTAACTTTTTCAGTATGTCCTTTGGTTCAGCCTGATTGCCCGTATATCAAGTGTGATTTTGAAAAAGTTTTAGACTTGGATTGGATGGCCCAGAAAAATAGACTATGGATTTTGAGGTCTGGGGTTGACTTCTAACTTAGTCACTTTTTAGTTAATCTTGGCCAGAACATAGTGCTGGATAGAAACCAATCACAACATTTCAGTGGCATCAACAATCAGGGCTAGTTTAACTCATGTGTCCGTGGGGCAGCCTGCAGATTTGTTGAATGAGGGATAGATTGATCTAGGCATGGCTCAGTGGGGATGGCTCCGTTTTATGTGTCCTTTTGGGACCACAAGGCTAGACTGGTGATGGCAGAGGGACAAGAGAGCAAGTCCAACTGCAAAAGCACATTCTAAGCCTCTGTTTGCATCCCATCTGCTAACATCCCATCAGCCAAAACAGGACACATAGCTAAACCCATACTCAAAAGGGCACTGCACATTTACATGGCAAACAGGATAGACAGATGATCCTGTTACTGGGGAGGGAGGAAAGATTTGCAACCATATCACAGTCTATTGTAGTCAACTACTAGCAAGTTGTTTCGTGTTATCTGAGTGAAAGAGATGATACTATCCACTTTGTAATTTTATCGTGAGGGTTGATTGAAATATTTTACGTACATCTCTTGACATGTCACACGTAATCAATGGCTATAAATTTTATTCCTTTACAAAAGCTATAATGGATATTATAATTCTTTCCTGTTCAAAATCTTATACGATGTTGGCCAAACTGATAACATTTAAAAGTATGAAGTAATTTAAAAACTCTTTTCTTAAAACAGTAGCAAAATAATGGATTTTTCCCTATTATGTTAGGCTCACAAAAATATTTTTGCATAGTTGAAGTCAGAGTGAATGGCCATTCTGAATACTGCTCTTTTAAATTTTCTTCTATCAAAACATTATCTTAAGCTTCTACAGTGTTTTTCCATGAATCCCTTCTTGTGATTGTGTGATAGTTTGTCATTTGTTGGACCGTAATGAGGCAAACTATTTTATGGAGAGGTTTCAAGGCCTCCGGGCTGAGCATCCATTACCTGAGCTGGTGTCCTGTTGGTTTCCAAGCGTTGGCACCTGCTGAGTGATTGTGGCAAGGATCTTAGGGTACAGGGGCTCTCGAGCTCCCATAAATCCTCTCTTCCCTGACAAGACAGGCTAGCATACTGGAAAAGCAATAAAGTCCTCCATGTTATATTAGTGTGACTGCTCCCTGTGGGACGAAAAACAAAGCCATCTGCAGGTGCTGTTAGTGTCAATAACCCATGACACCAGGCTCCAGCCCCATTGAGTTGATTTTGTGGTCTAGAATATGTTGGCCAGACATAGGACTGCCTTTGTGGCTTTGCATTCTGGTTGAAGCAGCTACCTAAGCTCATTTGTTAAATGTTTAAAAAGCAAGTGAAGCAGACCTAGAATTGGTTTAATGAAGATGTGGCTCGGCAAGGGCAGTGAGCAGCAGATGAGCTCTCTGCTATCTGGGCAGGGTTCGTCTAATGAAGGAAAGCTTTGTCAGCAAGCTGTTGATCTCTTTGAGTCCCAGATGGCAACCCACGGTTGCCGAGACTAGTTCCATGGCTGAACTCAAAAGGATCCATGTCAAACTAGAAGTTCAGTTCAGCCAGGAAAAAAAATACAAAACTTCTGCTTTGGATTGTCTAATAAAACATTTGCTCATGAATTGCCCAGCGCCTCTGCCTATGAGACTGGCTCACTGCATACTCTAAATTCTCTGTCGCATAATAACCAACTCTCTAGAAGTGATGATATAGTGTCTTGGGTTTGCCCAGAATGTTTTTTTGTTCAGAAGAGTCTCAGAAAAGGGCCTGAGGATTCATCACGTTTTTCATGGGCATCTTTCTACATCCTTGTGAAACATCTCTCTCTCCCATCTCTGTGCCTCACTCTGCACACCTGGCAAGGGGTCCTTGCAGGGATGGTTGGATGAATGGTGCAGTGGTGAAGAGCATGGGCTCAGGAACCAGGCTGCCTGGGCTTGACACCTTTAGCTACTCTGATGTTGTCACTTTGGCAAATCACTTAACCTCTTGGTGTATTCATTTCCTTTCCTTTAATATGGGGATTATAATGGCACATACCTCATAGTATTGATTCAATAACTAATAGATTATGTAAAGTGCTTGGAGAAGCTCCTGGCAAGTGGTGGTATGTAAGGTGGCTACTGCTATCTTGAGGTTTTAATGAACATCAATTAAATGAGGCGATGCATGTGACATTCTGTCACGGCGAGGACACTGAATTGTAAATATTATCTCCACTAATAATGTTAATAATATGTTCAAGTTTTATCTCTTCTTGGATGAGATGTCTGAATGTTAATAGGGGCCTCTTGGAGAGAAAACCTGAATCACTTTTTCCCCAGTTGAGTTTGGCTGTGTAGGGGAAAGCGTTCCGTGGTCACATAAGTTTGGAAAATGTCACATGATTGTTTGCATATGAGTATGTGTGTGCGCATATGTGCATGTGTGTGTTTCTAATACATATTCAGAGCTTTGAAATATTTTCCCTCAAAACCTAATTTGGAAAAGATTTTCCATGACCTGTTGAATGAGAGTAGGAATTTCAGATGAGGAGAATCACTGGAGGAAGCAGAGTTCTGAACCCTTCTCAAATAATGCTAATCAAGGAACTGCCCTTCTCACCTCTAGGGGAAGTAATGGAATTTATTAATATCTCCTCTGTGCCAGGCACTGATCTGGGCACTTCAAATGTATTATCTCTAACAAAAATATATTAATAGCTACCATTTTTTGACCACTTGGAATGTGCCAGGCATTTTATATCATTTCTCGCTAACATCCACAACATTTTAGCAGAGTAGGTATTATTATTCCCAGCTTCAAGGTGAGGAATTGAGGTTCTGTAATGTGTCACATGGCAAATATTAAAGCCCAGGTTCAAGTTCAGGTCTGGAGGCTTCAAAGCATCCGTTTGTGAAACCATGATGGGAGCATTTGGCATTCTCAGCAGCACTTAAGAAGATCAGGGAATGAAGGGGAAAAGCAGGGATAAGAATAGCAGACGTTCACATTCACATTGCAATTTAGAAAGTGCTTCCCAACGCAGTTTCTCATTTGATTCCAAATGTAAGCACTCTGGGCCCACCTCCCTCCAGTCTCTGCTTTCACGGTTCCCTTAGTGGAAGGCTCTTTCCATGGAGTCTGGTCTGCTCCTCTGAACCCGCTTGGCTCTTGTGATTTCTTGCCTTTTCTCACATTCACCCCTTCTCGTGGTTAACATGATGAGTCTTCCAAGTTCCAGTTTGCCTTCCTTGAGCAGCTCATCCTAGCTCCTTTAGACGGAATCAATTGTTCCTTCTTTACATAGCAGAATTTTATTCAAACTCATTTATCGCCCATTGAGTTCTGATTGCATGTTGGAAGATTGAATGATTGAGCATGAAGTAGCATCTTTCAGCTAGGTCACGTAGACATCAGTCCTCTCTTGTTTTTGTTTTATGAGAAGACTAAAGCTTAGGGAGATTCAGTGACCTGTCCAAGGTCATACAGGTAGTCAGTGGTAGAGCTGGGCCTTCAGACTTGATTTTAGGAACCAGGGACCCAAGAACGCCAACCCAGGATTATAGTGATAAAACTGAAATGGTCATACAGTCATTTCCCAGTCTCTTCTGTGAAGGAACATACCTTTTAAGCCAGAATTGATCAGCTTAACAAGAGAACTCTTATAAAATGAATGCAAAAAGCATCTATAACCTCCTATTTACATGCATCTTAGTTTTCAAACCACCTGCTATTCTACCCACTTCCCTAGTTATGCCAAGAAGGTCACAAGGTGATAAGATTTTTTTTTTCTAACTTACTGAGATAAGCAAGTGTGTTTTCTGGGGGATCTTTAAGTGAAAGGAACGCTCCCATGACAAACATCTCACCCTCTTCCGCTCTCACTCCCCATCTGCATGTGGATACTTTCTTTGGACAGTCTCACTCCCTCTAATGACTCTGTGGGAAATTTTGCACTTTCACACCCTGAAGAGGCCAATTAAAATAAATCAATTAAAGTCAGACTGGTGAAGGCAGTGATCCAACACAGGGGAATAAATGAGCAAAGGATGTTTATCATAATGGAAGCTGGAAGGCGAATATGGCCTAAACACTCATTCACAGGCCAGGGGACTGACAGCCAGCTCCTGATTTAGGAGGCCTTGATGAGGCTACAGCTTCAGCGCTCCTGCATTTTCTCAAGAGTTTCCCCCTGCAGGCTGGCTTCAGGTTCAGCTTTTCAATCAGTCAGGGCAGAGAGATAGCACATAACAGCCAGAGCAGATGGCCTACCCTGTTTTCCCTTTGAAAGTTGGAATCTGAAGCCATATTAGTGCCAGGCCTAATATTAATGATAACCATGAGCTGCCTGGCTAGACTTCCTGATTATTTTTGGTGAATTTTCCTTGGAGATAAGGAGGAAACCATTAAACTTAGATTATGATTTGCCAGTTCCAGAGCACCTATCAGGATATCTAACACTGTTCTAGACAAAGAAGAAAATAGCCCAACCTTGGGCACGTACGTGGATGACACACTGCCGTTTTTGAGAGCAGCTCCGAGATTGGCTCACTGGATCTTCCTCATCTATCACTGTCTAACCCTGGAGGCTTGCCTTCTGATTGCTTTGTCAAGATAGTGGAAATGTGGCTTAAGAATTCTTAAGAAGATCTAAAAAGGAGCTTTGTCTTTTTTGTTCATCTTTTTTCCTCCTTGTCTTAGGGCTCCTGCCCCCACTCTCTCTTAGATCAAGGTTGTTTATTACAGTCTGGACTTGTTTATTATAGGCAGGACTTGAATTTGCAGAACTCATTGAAAACTGAGATTTTTATTTTTTATTTTTAACTCCTGAATTCACAATCTCAAAGCTGAGCAGGGGAACAAGCCTTCTTACATCTGGGCTATAACTATCTTTTTCATTAATTTCTGTTTGTACTAATGCGATTCTTACAAAAGATTTAGACTTTGATCTCCTGCAATTTTGCAAATCTTCGTTTTTGTTTTTGAGAACTTAACACTCTCGGTTATTATATCTCAGATGAATACTTTTATGTCTGTACTTTTTACTTGTCGTTTTAAAACCTAAGTCCATGAGAGAGTTGTGAGTGTGGCCTCAATTGTACCTTAATGAATGATGATCTTCGGAGTAGTTGGCTTAGGTAGACAAACTATTATTTAGGATCATTTAGGTTCAAGTGGAAGAAAATAACACTAAATAAGAATAAGGGAGATTTATTTTACAGATGCCAGGGTGTCTCACAGAACCCAAGAACACATATGATCCATTCTCAGGGCTCTTGGGAACAGGAACTCAGAAGCTCTCAGAATTGACTTTCTATTTCTTTAATCTCTGATTCTGTCTGCATAGAGACATCTTTCTTCCCCTTCTTTGTGTTTAAAGGTTTCCTCTATCTCTCTAGTCAACATCACAGAAGACAAAAATACAGTCTGAGCTTCCCATCCTACAGTAAACTACTTGGGAGTGACTTTTTTTCTTGGTTCTGGTTCCAAGATTACTCTGCCAGCACTTTGGTGGCTAACTCACAGGGCTCACATGGCATCAATACAGATGGAGATGGGTCTCAGACGGAGTGTTCAGAAAATGAAAATGAGGCAAGGAAAGAAGAAACTTGTTCATATATTTATAGACCATTACTAAGCAAATTAATTAATTTTGCTAATTAAGTAAATTCATTTTCCCAGAAAGTTGATTAGTTATAGATTTTTAGTCTATGAGTTATTAGCCTCTATTATAAATTGGATTTAGTTATTTAAAGAAATCAGTTCCTTTATTGATCAAGCATTGATTTATAAACATCTATTAACATTATTCTTTCCCCTAGGCAAGTTATAATAATAGCAAACACATATAGGGCTTACTGTGTGTAGTAGGAACTGTTGTGTGTAGTGTGTATGTGTGTGTGTGTACTCATTTTGGTGTTCAAAACTGAGAAAAATGAGGCATAGGAAATTTGAAAAATTTCCCAAGGACAAGGGGTCATTAGTGGTGGAGCTTGCATTTGGATCTATATAATGAAACTGGGGATTGGAGGTGTATTCAAATTAACAGCTAACAGAATAATGCAGTGCGGAAGGTGGTAGATAATGACATTATTTTAATCTGTCCTAGAATTTGGAGATGTTTTGGAGCCACATAAACTAGTCTCATGACTTCATGGTTACTTTATTATTATTTTTTTAACAAAATTACTATTATTAACACAGTTGACCACTACTGTGTCAGAATACCAGAGAAAATAGTGTACATTTTACCAGTTAACTTTTTGTGGTAGCCTGGTTAGAAGTGACTGTAAAGGGATGATATTTCCTGTTCATTTTTGTAGATGGAAAAAGTAAAGACATAGCCTTGAGAACCAGAATGTTCATGAGCCAGAATGCTGCAGCTGTATCATGCCAGGCCCTGTGTTTTCAAAATACATTAACGTTTTGCATTTACTATTGCTCCATGTCAATATCCACGTCATCTCAGTTTTCTCATTTCCATGATAGGTATAAAGATATTTCTATTTCTACTGAAAATAGAAGCTATTGAGGATAAAAGGAATATAAATTAAAAAGCACTTTTATAGATTAAGAAAAATGCTATGGAATGTTCAATGCTATTATCTTCACCATTGATTTTATCATAAGATTTACCCTCCCATATGTTGGCATAGTCTTCTGACATAGGATTTTAACGCTAGGAGGGTCATTAGAGATCATTTATTCCAAAGGCTCATTTTACAGATGAACACACTGAGGCCCAGGGAGGCCTATGCGACTTATAAAAAGTCACACACGATCGAAAAAAGAAAATAGTTCTGCAATATTAGACTTCTCTAAGGGTAAACATCTCGTGGAGTGGCTCCTTTGAAATGCCTGCACAAAATCAGACTGAGGGTTTTGTCTCTTTCACATATAATGTCTCCTCTGGTATTTGACATCACAAATAAAAGCACAAGGCCAGATGCTTAATTGCTTCTAAATGGAGGCTATGAAATGATAAGCAACTGTTTGCCATCTTTCCTGTGGATCATTGCGTCTTCTCCAAAGTCATTGTATTTTTGTTGTTTGTTAGCTTATTGCCAAACTGGGAATTATGAAAATGATTTTAAAGCATTAGAATGACTTACAGAAAACTATAATACAGCATTTCTAGATTTTTCAGGCATTATGCTCTACCTTACATTTCCATTTGGTATACAATTAAATGACCGTAACTAGTAAATTTCTAGTCAGCTTTTAGCACAAGATAAAGCTGTAAATGCAAAGAATAAGGCTATTCCTCGGCAGATATTCATTGAGAGTCTACTTTTCTTTCCTTCTTTAATAAGCAGAACTTATTCTTATCAGATTATAAATACCATTTATAGTTATTGTAGAAAAATTTTAAAAATGTTTTAGAAGTAGGAAAAAGAATAAAAATTCATAAATTTCACCTCAGAGACAACCTTCTTTATTTTTTCAGTGTATTTTATTCCACTCTTTTTAATTTTTCACCTTTTTATAGTGATAAAAGTATATAAAACACACATGTAGGGTTAACATATAACGCTTAATGACTATTACTAAACCAAATTCCTGTGTTAACACTAATTTGTTACTCATTCACGTCAGAAAATACAACATTATAGGCACCCTAGTAAACACCTAAGTGATCACAACCTCCTCCCTTCCTCTTAGGTAATCATTATTATTATTTTTTGTGTAGTGTTACTACTGTTACATGTATCTTTAAACTACACATACACACACACACACACACAAACACGTACACACACACACGAGTTTCTCCTATTATTAACATCTCATATTAGTATGGTACATTTGTTGCAATTAATAAACTAATATTGGTACATTACTATTAATAAAAATTTACAGTTTATTCAAATTTATTGGAATTTTTACCCAAAGTCCTTTTTCTCCACCAGGATCCCATTCAGGATTCCACATTGCATTTAGTCATTATTGTCTTTCTAGACTCCTCTTGGCTATGACAGTTTTTCAGACTCTTCTTGTTTGGTGACCTTGACAGTTTTCAGGAGTATCGGTCAGGTGTTTCATAGGATGCCTTTTATTGAAATTTATTTGATGGTTTCCCTCAGGATTAAACTGGCCTTACAGTTTTTTTGGAGGAAGGTCACAGAGGCAAAGTGCCATTTTCACCTGATCATCTAAATGGTACATACCGTCAGCATGATTTATGACTGTTGATGCTGACCTTGACTACTAGGCTGAGGTAGCGTCTGCCAGGCTTTTCCACGGTAAAGTTACTGTCTTCCTCTTTCCATGCTGTTCTCTTTGGAAGAAAGGCACTATATACAAACCATACTTAAAACGTGAGGAATTATGTTCTCCCTCCTTGAGGAGAGATTGTCTACTTGAATTATTTAGAATTCTTCTGCATGGAAGATTTGCCTTTTCTTCCCCATTTAATTAATTTATTCAATTATGTATTTATAGATACATCAATTATGTATTTACAGACTCATGGATATTATGTGTGTTTATTTTTGGTTTTAATATAATACTACTTAAGTCTGTTGCTGAAATTTTTCCACTTGGCCACTGGGAACTCTTTCAGTTACCTCCTGTGGCCCTTTGATATACTTATTTCAGTGTACATGTGGGATTTAAAAAATTTATTTGTATTTTCATTGATTTTTATTTTTGTGGGTACATAGTAGGTATATATATTTATGAGGTGCATGAGATATTTTTATAAGGCATGCAATGTGTAATCATCACATCAGGGTAAATGGGGTATCCATCACCTCAAGCATTTATCCTTTCTTTGTGTTACAAACAATCCAATTATACTATTTTAGTTATTTTTAAATGTGCAATATATTAATGTTGACTGTGGTCACCCTGTTGTGCTAGCAAATACTAGGTCTTATTCATTGTATCTGACCATATTTTTGTACCCATTAACCATCCCCAATTCCCCTACACAACTGCTACCCTTCCCAGCCTCTGGTAACCATCCTTCTACTCACTATCTCCATGAGTTCAATCGTTCTAATTTTTAGCTCCCACAAATCAGTGAGAACATGCAAAATTTGTCTTTCAATACCTGTCTTATTTTACTTAACATAATGACCTCCAGTTCCATCCATACTGTTGCACATGACAGTATCTCATTCTTTTTATGGTTGAATAGTACTCAGTTGTGTACATATTCCACATTTTCTTTAACCATTCATCTGTCGACGGACACTTAGGTTGCTTCCAAATCTTGGCTATTGTGAATAATTGCTGCAATGAACATGGGAGTGCAGATGTGTCTTTGATATACTCATTTCCTTTCTTTTGAGTATATACCCAGCAGTGGATTGTGGATCATTTGATAGTTCTACTTTTAGCGTTTTTGGGAACCTCTAAACTGTTTTCTATAGCGGTTGCACTAGTTTACATTTCCACCAACAATGTACAAGGGCTCTGTTTTCTTCCTGTTCTCACCAGGATTTATTATTTTCTGTCTTTTGGATAAAAGCCATTTTAACTGAGGTGAAATGAATCTCATTATAATTGTGATTTGCATTTCTCTAATGAGCAATAGTGTTGCACATCTTTTCACATACCAGCTTGCCAGTTGTACGTCTTCTTCTTTTTTTTTTTTTTAATATATATACTTTTTATTGCATTTTAGGTTTGGGGGTACATGTGAAGAACATGCAAGATTGTTACATAGGTATAGGTACACACATGGCAGTGTGATTTGCTGCCTTCCTCCCCATCACCTATATCTGGTATTTCTCCCCATGCTATCCCTCCCCAGCTCCCCACCCCCTGCTGTCCCTCCCCTTTTTCCCCCCGACAGACCCCAGTGTTAGATGCTCCCCTCCCTGTGTCCATGTGTTCTCACTGTTCAACACCCGCCTATGAGTGAGAATATGCGGTGTTTGGTTTTCTGTTCCTGTGTCAGTTTGCTGAGAATGATGGCTTCCAGGTTCATCCATGTCCCTACAAAGGATGGAAACTCATCGTTTTTGATGGCTGCATTGTTTTGTACGTCTTCTTTTGAGAAATGTCTATTCAGATCTTTTGTCCATTTTTAAATTGGGTTATTAGATTTTTTTCTATTAAATTGTTTGAGCTCCTTACATATTCTGGTTATTAATCCTATGTCAGATGGATAGTTTACAAATATCTTCTCCCATTCCATGGGTTGTGTTTTGACTTTGTTTATTCTTTTCTTTGTGTGCAGAAGTTTTTTAACTTGATGTGATCCCATCTGTCCATTTTTGCTTTGGTTGCCTGTGCTTGTAGGGTATTGATCAGGAAATCTTTGTTCAGTCCAATGTCCTGGAGAGATTTCCCAAAGTTTTCTTGTGTTTCATAGTTTGAGGTCTTAGATTTAAGTCTTTAATCAATTTTGATTTGATTTTTGTATATTTAAGAGATAGGGTCCAGTTTCATTATTCTGCATATGAATACTCAGTTTTCACAGCACTATTTTTGAAGACATTGTCCTTTCCCTAATACATGTTCTTGGCACCTTTGTTGAAAATGAGTTCACTGTAGATGTATGGATTTATTTCTGGATTCTCTCTTCTATTCCATTGATTTTGTGTGTATGTGTGTGTGTGTGTTTGTGTATCAAGTTGTTTTGATTGCTATAGCACTGTAGCATAAATATAATTTTTCCAGTGTTGTACTTCTTGATTGGAATAACTTTGGCTCTTCTGGGTCTTTTGTGGTTCTATATAAATTTTTGGATTGTTATTCCATTTCTGTGAAGAAATGTTACTGGTATTTTGATAGGGATTGAGTTGAATCTGTAGATTGCTTTGTGTAGTACACACATTTTAATAATACTGATTCTTCTAATTCATGAACATGGAATATCTTTTCATTCTTTGGTATCCTCTTCAATCTCTTTCATAAATGTTTTACAGTT